>VDCT01000704.1:0-28081 GCA_009763385.1 Coix lacryma-jobi var. lacryma-jobi | reverse complement strand
GAATCGCGGGCTCGGGCGAATCGCGCGGGGCTCGGTCGAGACGGGCTCGGTCGAGACGGAAGCGACAGCTTCGTCCGAGGCCTGGCCCGGAGGCTCGGGCGAGACGGAGAAGTGAGCCTCCGTCCGAGGCCTGGCTCGGGCGAAGCGGAGAGCATGCGTCGCCGAGGCTTGGGCTCGGGCGAAGCGGAGGGCATGCGCTCGCCGAGGCTCGGGCTCGGGCGAGACGGAAAAAACAAGCCTCCGTCCGAGGCCTGGGAGGCTCGGGCGAAACGGAGTGGAAGCAGAGACCGGAGGCTCGGATGCTTACCACGGGTCGGAGGCAGGGCTCGAGGGTGAGGCTCGACTTGTGCTCGAGGGTGAGGCTCGACTTGTGCTCGAGGGTGAGGCTCGACACGCTCGAGGGAGAAGATGACCGCGGCGGCGCTCCGGCGGTCCGGCGGTCCTGCGCAGCACATGCGACCGCAAGGGCCGGGTTAGAGTCGCGCGGAACCAAGGAACTCGACGCGGGGGTCGGTGAGGGATGATCATGGCCGGAGACGGCGAATTTCACGAACCCGAGCTCGCCGGGTTTCTGCCGGGGATGGGAACGGCGAGCTTACGCCGGGCAAACGGAGGCGGGGAAGGTGAAATTGAAGGGTGTGAAAGCTTCACGAGCTCAAGGCGGAGCTTTAGGGCTAGCTGGTGGAGAGGCGGAGTGTCTGGAGAGGTCTGGCCACGGTGGCGGAGATGGAGTGAGGAGGTCGGAGCTCCGGCGGCTTATATAGCCGCGGCTAGGGGACGGTAGAGACCTCGGGGTTATGCGGGTAAGGTTTGCGGGGGCGTGCGCACTCGATTGCGCTCTGGCGGATCAGCTGGCGTGCAGCCGGGGCTCGGGCGCAAGCTCGGCCGGCGATGGCCACGCGGCGGCGGCGGCTGGGCACTGTAGGGGCCGAGAGCAAGGGTCAGCGCTCGCGTGCGGGCGCGGAGGGAACCGGGAGACAGCGGCGGCAGGATAAGAGCGCGTGGGGAGCAGCCGTCTGCGCTGCAGCCGCAGCGCCGGCGCCATGGCCGGGCCCCCCCCTTCCCTCTGGCTCTACGGGAAGAAGAACAGTGCTAGGGTCTAGGGTTTGACTTTTGGCCAGTTTCTGTATTTTGCAAAAATCTCCCAAAATTTGAACTGTGCGACAAAAACTCAAAATACCAAAGTTGATCAGAAAAATGAGATCTACAACTTTGTCAATATGAACATTTTCAAATTCCAAATAGTTTTTGAACTATAATCAAAAACAGAAAAGGGAACATTTTTCAACTTTGATTCAAATCAAAATTACTTTGGATTTCAAACTGAAACTTGAAAATCTTTAAATATGAAAGTTGTTCCATTTGTCAAAACCTACAACTTTGCTAATATACACTTTTTCTGAAACTCAATAGTTTTTAAATAACTTTTTAAAACTGAAAAGAGGACCAAAGCTGGAATTTGAATGGATTTGAAATTTCTTCAAATTTCATACAGAAACTTTGAAATTTGTAAATACCAAAGTTGTTCCTCTTGATCAGATTCACAACTTTGCTTTTTGAACCAACTCAAAATTTTGAATTTTGAAAAAGTTATCAAAAAGGGAATAAATCCAGGATTTGGGATTTTAGGGTTTTGCAAAAGGAAAAATCCAATCAAATCTGATTTTTGAACTTTGATCAAAGCAACAAACATCAGGGCACTAAATTTGAACAAGAATTACATAGAACTAGGCACAGAGGTGAAATTACCATTTTGCCCCTATAGGAAGAAGTGGGCTAATAAGGGTTTTTGCAATAGCGATACATCACATAAAATGATACACTAAGCAAATGCATACACATGAAATCATGATCAAGATGATTAATGATGCTAATGATGATATGTCAAGTTAATTACATGCTTAAACACCAGAGGTGTTACACTGTTGCTCCTCCTGCATCATCTGGTTGTGTGGCACAAGATCCCATTGACTTGATAGAGGCAGTTCAGTATCTAACTCCTTGATAACTGGAATTCAACAAATTTACGTGTAACTGCACTGGGCTCCTACAATTCACAATAGGTAAAAGCTGCTCATAACTGTGACAGTCAATTTGCCTATTTCCACATTGGACTTAAAATACAAGCAACACACATATCCCTAATCTATAACCAAATTATCCCAATGTTGGCGTACCACAAAGGTCATTAATTTTGTTTCCCATCTCCTTCTCGACATTCTTGATAACGGGTGATGCTGTGCTTGGTGGACGGCTTCCAACTTGGCTAATAGTAACTGAAGCCCCAACAGTAGTTGTTATTTGTATAACCTGCAACAGAATGCACATGAAGAAATATTTAAAAGAAATTTTTGTCTTGGGGAGGATGAAGAGCAGGAGGGCTAGGAACATTCAGTGCAAAGCACACACACCTCTGAAAAATGTTGACTGGAACTTTTGTTCAGGGATTGAAATATGTTTCCTCTGAAATTTGTTACCAAAATTTGACTTAAATTAATTTAGGTTGGTCAACTCAGAATGAATTTGGAAGCGTGTTTCTAAAATAAGCTCAAACTGCAGATAGGAGGAGTTGAAGAAGCTGGCAAGGGCTGGGATTCTGCCCAGCAGGTTACATGCACAAGCAACAGTTTTTGAAACCCAGGCATCAAAAAATTCAGAAACTTAGTTTACAGTAATACTGGAGGCAGAACATACGTGTTCAGTTTAAACAATATCAGGGACACATTTTGATTGAAATAGGCATGTTATTAAAAAGAGATATATTGTACAAATTGTACAAAACATCTAACTGGAATGATTATTCTAGATGCTTCATCGGATAACAGAGCCCCAAGTAATTTCTTTTAAAGAACTCCCTCTAAAATCTTTCCCTCTCTCCAAATTGATGGATAAAAATGGAAGCATTTAGAAAACCATGATTCATAAGCCAATCGAAAACTGTAATATCTCCCAGCAATCAAAACAAATTCTTGAATAAATTTTCATAAAATTGGGGAAAATGTCTGAAGCCAAGTTCACGTTGCAGTCATATCCAATTTGTATTCACGTATGTAAATACTTAGAGGCACCATTGAAGCAGTTCAGATTTCGGCAAACTGAGCAGTGATCTCTAGATAATAAAAATAAATGAAGCACCATTGAAGGAGCACAGTTCAGATTTTAGCAAACTGAGCAGTGATCTCTAGATAATAAAAATAAATATCTTTCTTGATTCAGATATATATAGTGAGCTAACTATGTAAATTGTAGGCTTTAAGGACTGATGCAACTTTTTAAGGACACGATTAGTAATGGACTTGGCACTCGGTACAAGGATTTGAGTGGCCTATTTGTTATGCAAAATTTGGATCCCGCACTTGACAATATGTACATAGCTTTTTTTATAGTTTTGATTCAACTTAGGTATTATAGATATTTAGATTAGCAAGCTACGATCATGGAATATCAGTTGCATCCTATCATCGTAGAGTGAACGTTATCTGCATATTAATTAAAAAAATACCACTATTATATGAACCATCAAATGTTAACCCAAACTATTACCATGTTGTTTGGTAAGAGCTGACTACATACCATGTTGTCTAGCTTGGGCAGACTGCCATATCAATTTGACGATTACAATCCATTCAACAAGCCAACTCTGCTTTGTCGCTGTCACGGATAGGGCACTAAAAAAACAACAAATGCAGTATCAGGGTTGTTGTTTCAGGACCGGGTCCTTGAAACAGCGGGTTGTCACACGAACGAAAGCGCAAAGCGAAAGCTCAAAGCGAACAGGGAAGTGGAGAAGTGGTAGAAATGAACAGTGTCCCCCCCTCCCTTGGGAGGTTGGGAGCTTTTTTATATTAATCCAGATCAATTTGAGAGTACAAGAATGCCCTTCCAACCACTCTGCTACAATTACAATGATGCCCTGCTCAACTACTCCATGGTTGTACGCCGCCTTTTCTGGCGCGAGGGGCATCATCGTAACTTCGCCATCTGGTGGGCCCAGCGTCCCCCGGCATCATCGTAACTTTCCTGGCCGGTGGGCCCGCTCCCTTTGACCCAGGCTTCCATCGACCTGCGAAAACCTAAGGAGAACCAAAGTCATGAATGACGAAAACTCTCGCCGGAAACGCTGGGCTCCTTTCGCGCGAATGCTTCCTTTCGCACGAAAACTCCGTCCCACTCCGGTCATGCGGACCGGAGGCGAATGCCTGCTTCCGCGCGAATGCTTCCTTTCGCACGAAAGCTCCGCCTTCCCTCGGTCCGCAAGCCGAAACGCGTGCTTCCGCGCGAATGCTTCCTTTCGCACGAAAGCTCCGCCTCCCTACTCCGGTCATGCGGACCGGAGGCGAATGCCTGCTTCCGCGCGAATGCTTCCTTTCGCACGAAAGCTCCGCCTCCCCTTGGTCCGCCGGCCGAAATGCGTGCTTCCGCGCGAATGCTCCCTTCCGCACGAAAGCATCATCATCTTTCGGTAAAATGCGGGTCGGAGGCGCCTGCGGTCTGGGTGCCGCCCCAACAATAGCCCCTTACGGTTGAATCTGCAGCTTGTGAAGTTCGACCGTGTCCTTTCGCTAGGCGCCTACGCCCGCCCAAAAAACCTTCGTTTCGTCCCGAAGCTAAGGTTTTTTTTTTGAATATAGAGGTATGTATTTATTATTATTATTATTATTATTATTTATATTTTTGTTTTAAGTCGCGTCGCAAACGTCTTTTCGTCTTTCTCGAAAACTGTGTGTCATGATGTAAAACCTCTGCGGCGCTTCGAATCTTGTGCCCGGGCGCCTCTTCGTCTCCCTCGGAAATCGTGTCGAGTTTTATCATGTATAAAAGCTGAGGCTTCGGCTGAGGGGGCTTGATCATTGAACGCCTCCCTGCACTCGCCGCCTCTTTCGCGAAGCCTTTCGCTATTCGCTTGACGCCATTCGCTCTTGTGGGCGATAGCTGCTTGTTGTTTGATTCTCATCATTCGCCTGGCGATAGTTCGTGGTACGCGTGTCACTTCCCTTGTCTTTGTTTCCTTTAGACTTAAGTCTTGCGAATTTGGTTGTTTGAGGTTGCTTAATTTCGCTTCTATTTTCGCATTTTTTCTTTGCTTTTAGCTTTCGCTTGCCTTGTTTGTTTATTTTATCTTTCGCGCCAATGCTAGATGGCGTCTTCCAGCTCGACGTCGACCTCGAGCTCAACTAGCGAAAGTACCGATGCCACCGGGTCGTCCCATCGCGAGCCTAGCGTGGAAGTGTCCATCGGATCGGGGGTTGCTCCACGAGTTCCAGAGCACAGCGGGAGCGTGTCGAATGATGGGGACTCCGGTTTGATTTCGGTCCCGACGGATTGTTCTTTTTACCTTGGCGTATCGCGAATGACGGCTGCACGCTTGCAAACAATGGCTGAAGAAGGGCCTTTAAGGAGAGATCATCTTGCGAATTGTCGTGTCCCTGGAGACGAGGAGGTTCCTATTCCTCGGCCGAACGAAGCCGTTGTCTTTCGCGACTACTTTGTAGCTGGCCTTGATTTTCCCCTCGAAGAATTCGTCTCGGATGTTTTGTTGGGGTTTGAGATACAACTTCATCAGCTGACGCCGAATGCAGTCGCCAGACTAAGTATTTTCGCGCATGCTATGAAGATGTTGGGCTGCACCCCGCGGGCGGTTGTCTTCGTGCGATTTTATGACATTCACCGCCGTCCGACGAAAGTTAACGACCCGCTTCTCGGGAGCAAACTGCCCAGCGAGATTGGCTGCATCAATTTCGTTCCGCGGAAAACACGAGGGACTGTTTCAATTTCGCTTACATATCGGAACAAATGGCCGGACTGGAACCGCTATTGGTTTTACTATCGTGTCTGTACGGACGAGACCGTTGCTATCGAATTGAGCCAAGGGTCGAAAAAGAGGTGTCCGCTCGTGTCAGTGTTGGAGAAATATCCTGGGAGGCATCTTCCGCCCGTCGTTCTGAGCGACCCGAATGCTATTCGGTGTGGCGATGCTTTTGCGCTCACTGCTCGGTTTCAGATTAGCCGGGACTTGGTTGAGGAATGGATGGCCATTGGCATGAATCCGCTATGCGGCGCCACTTCGTTTGAGGGTTTTGTTGAAAGAGAAGGGTATTGGGGGCCCACGCTGCTGCTGGAGAGGCCCGCAGATTACCATGATGACAGCGAATATGTCAAACATATCGAAAAGGAGACCAGAAAGATTTGTGGGCCGTACTTACGCAAGGAGAGCGAGTTTCAACTCGGCAATCTCGGCCGTAATCGGCGTCTGAACCGAGCTTTCGATGCAATGGGCGTTGAATATGCCGAAAGACCGTTAGTTGACGAAAGCAAAGATGAGGCCGAAAGCTCGAAAGGTAAGGGGAAAGAAATGGTTCGCCGTGGCGGTCGGAGTGGTGTGATCTCCCGGCGAAAGGTCACTGAAGCCGGGGACATTCGCATTGGGCGGTTGATTGCTAAACCTTTGCTTGCAAGCCGAGGGGGGGCATTGGAGTCGGCCCCCGACGTTGATCCTTTCGATCGTTCGAGGGTGGTTAGTTTCTGCCTTTTTCTAATTTTGTTTGCTTTGGCCGTTGTTTTCGTTTTTCCTTTTATGGAATTCTTTACTATTATTTTTATGGTGATGACGGTTTTTTTTTGACTTGACTTGTCTTTGTTTTGCTGTTTTGTTTTGCAGAGCGCTAGTTTCGCTGCTGAGATGGCGCCGCCGAAACCGCAGGCGCGCCTTTCGACATCGGCTTTCGACGACGAGGTGTCGGTGGCTGACCTTCCGACCTTCGCTAAACCTGGTTCGCGAAAGGCCCTTGCGGATACCGATCGGCCGATGAAGAGACCGAAAGCGCCTCGCGTTGAGCCCGCAGCTCGGAACTCCGCCGAAACTGCTACTCGCGTCTCCACCGGAGGGGCTGCCCCACGCGAGAGGAGGGCCGGATCCGAGGGAGTGTCGGCTCCTACTGTGGATAAAGGTAAGTCACACCTTTCGCCGAGACGCATTCGTCTATCACAGGAGATGGTGGAAGGTCAGCTTCTTGGCTACGGGCGATTGATTATCGATGGAGTGCCGTCGGACTACAAGAACCCTTGTTTTTACACTGGCTTGAGCTCGTCGGGCGAGACTGACGAAGCGAGAGAAGAGTCTTATCGGATTGCACGTTCTTTGGGTGCAGCTTCCGAAGCTCAGCTTGCGTGTCGGATAGACTTTCGCCGCGCAGGAATCCTCCCCGGCGCAAGCGATGACGCCAGCAAGCTTGTGGAGTTTTCACACAAGGCTTTCGCTGCGCCGGAGGTCGAAAGGGACCTGCTCAAGGTCGACAGCGTGAAGCTTGATGACGCTCTGTCGTTTCACTTAGCTAGCGTGAGTTGCTCAGATTGCTTTTTGTCGCGTGATTGGTGTTCGCTTTTCCGCAACTGGGGTATGGGTCTTTCGGAGTGTACTGACTTTCGATGTTTGACTTAATGCTATTCGCAGGCTGCCATTCTTGCCCGCAGCCGACACAATCAAAACGATCTTTATGTTCGCAAGATCGAGCGTGAGAAGGAGGATCTCGACATTCTGGCAAAGAAGCTTACAACCGACCTGGAGGTTCAGGCGAAGAAAGCCGAGGACGAGCGCGCCTCGCGGAGAGCAAGCCAAAAGGAGGCTGAAAAGCTGAGACGCGAAGCAGAAGACCTCAAGCGGGAGCTTTCGCAGCTGCGAAATGCCCAGGCCGAGAAAGACGAGGCCCTGAAGACGTCTGCTGAAGAAGCTGTCACTCGCTTCCGCGAAAGCCTTCGCAGCATTGGCGTCAAAACGGATGGTCCTTCGGAGCAAACTGCTGACGGTCTTGTCCGCTGGCTTTGTTCCGAAATGGAGTCACATGAAAATCACATGGCTCTAGGCCGAGACTACGCCGCCGTGACCGGTATCAAGGCGATCGGCCACAGCTTGGTCGACGCCGGATGCTCCCACATCGCTGACCTTTCGGTCAAAGAGGTGGATTATTATTGGCGAACTCCGGAGGCGGCGAAAGCTCTGGGCAAAAGATTTTTTGAAGAATTCTGGCTTGCGGGTGGGAACGACATGTCACTGATGCAGTCCGCCGTGGGTCGCGGAAAGGTATTTGCTTCCTTCTGCTGGAGGTATGGCTTTTTTATGCGGTGCCTTGTGGTTTGAGTAGTAAATTTCCTGGGCTATCGCTTTTTTGTGCAGACTCCTGAGAAGAAAACGCGCATCCGGCAGTTGTTTTCGGAGTATATCTCCGCAAAGCGGGCGCGCGAGAACGAGCCGGAAGACGAGGCGAGTCCGCCCGAGCCGAATGAAGGGGCACCCGAAAGCTCTGCCGCTGTTGCTGCCCGCGACGCAAACGCCCCCCAAGACGCAGCGGTAGACGAGTGACCTTCTTAGGGCCCGCTTTTAATGTGTTGGCAACTTGTTGTTTGGACCTCGTGTAATGCTCTGGAACTTAAATTCGGATGTTGTATCTTGAACAGGGCGCGGATGCGGGAACGCCGGACGTTCTCGACATCTGCCCGTTAATGATTAGATCTGGCGGTATCTGTGTTGGTGGTGATTTGTGGAGGAGCTATCGCTCTAGATTTCCGATGGCGTCGCTTTCGGCTTACATGAGAAAACGTGCTAAAAAACTTAGACGCGCGGAAGAAAGATTACGAGCTTTTTATGAAAGCTTCGACCCGCGCGAAATTGAGTCGAGGCGAATGAGGCGTGAAGCTTCGCGCGCGCCACCAGGCTTTGAGGGTGCCACATTCGTTAAGTTGGAGCCCGAAGATGCCGTGCCTTCGCCGGACGAAAGGCGCTATAGCATTTTCCTTGGCCGCGAAAATAGTTCGCGGCCCTGAATTGCAATGTACAACCTTTATCTTAAACCCGGTGTAATGAGAAGTGTCGCAGTGTGTTCTACCTTTCGGTGTTAATCGTTATTTGTGAATGTACGATTTTTTATTATTTCGCTTGACGGTTGAAGTTAATCGGTCGAATGATTTAGCTGTTGTTGGTTTGCTAGTTTGCGCGATAGTGCTTTTTGGTGCGGGCCTCTCGGCTGGTATTCGCGCGATGGAGCTTTCGTTGTGAGTCCCTCGGCCCATAGCAATGACTTGTCCGCCCCCACTTACTTAGGTGAGGGGCGGTGGCATTTGCGCGAGGTAGGTTTTGATGCGAGCCCCTCGGCCGATAGCAAAGGAGCGCCCGCCCCCACTTACTTAGGCGAGGGGCGGTAGCATTCGTGCGAGGGAGCTTTCGGTGCGAGCCCCTCGGCCGATAGCAAAGAAACGCCCGCCCCCACTCACTTAGGCAAGGGGCGGTAGCATTCGCGCGAGGGAGCTTTCGGTGCGAGCCCCTCGGCCGATAGCAAAGAGGCGCCCGCCCCCACTCACTTAGGCAAGGGGCGGTAGCATTCGCGCGAGGGAGCTTTCGGTGCGAGCCCCTCGGCCGATAGCAAAGAAGCGCCCGCCTCCACTCACTTAGGCAAGGGGCGGTAGCATTCGCGCGAGGGAGCTTTCGGTGCGAGCCCCTCGGCCGATAGCAAAGAGGCGTCCGCCCCCCACACACTTAGACGAGGGGCGGTAGCTTTCGCGCGAGGGAGCCTTCGATGAGAGCCCCTCGGCCGATAGTAAAGACGCGCCCGCCCCCCACACACTTAGACGAGGGGCGGTAGCTTTCGCGCGAGGGAGCCTTCGATGAGAGCCCCTCGGCCGATAGTAAAGACGCGCCCGCCCCCCACTCACTTAGACGAGGGGCGGTAGCTTTCGCGCGAGGGAGCCTTCGATGAGAGCCCCTCGGCCGATAGTAAAGACGCGCCCGCCCCCCACTCACTTAGACGAGGGGCGGTAGCTTTCGCGCGAGGGAGCCTTCGGTGAGAGCCCCTCGGCCGATAGTAAAGACGCGCCCGCCCCCCACTCACTTAGACGAGGGGCGGTAGCTTTCGCGCGAGGGAGCTTTCGGTGCTAGCCCCTCGGCCGACAGTAAAGACGTGCCCGCCCCCCACACACTTAGACGAGGGGCGGTAGCTTTCGCGCGAAGGCGCTTGATAATTCGGTTGACGTAAATGTCTTTATGAACGCAACTTGGGGGACATACAATCGACTATGATTATGATATTGCTCGTATTGCTGTCCAGCCGCATGCACGGCTTGGTTCATCTCCTATCTTTGGTTTGAGATGGGAAAGCCACTCGACAGTACTACCGCCTACAGTTATCGGATTGGTGACGATAGGTGGACGCGATGCCGATGACACGATCATAAAAGCGAAAGCGTAGCTCCTGATGCTTCCTACTCGCATTTTCGATAATGAGCTGACTACCTGGAACTAACATTTTGAAGAGCCTCGGTAGTTTAGGATGGATGGGAGGCTTGCACTTTGTTGCGTATTTATACTGCCTTGCCCGTGGTACAGGACGACCGCATTTACTCACCTGGCTGTATTTGTGATCACTTGGTAGGTGAAAAGGTTAATACAACATTTACGTTTTAGCGGCTGTAAATGCTTGCCAGCTGCCGTTTGTTTTGCCCTACTAGGGCTGATGGGTTTGGCCTCCGCTACCATTCTCCCCTTTCGGTGATGGGGGCTAGTTTTGCATAGCCAGCAAGCTTTCGTTCAGCCCTCGTTTTGTCGGAGGATCGATTTGTTCATGGCCCGCAGGCTTTCGTTGCGCCCTCGCATTTTGTCAGAGGGTCGGTTTCTTTCATAGCCCGCAGGCTTTCGTTCCGCCCTTGCATTTTGTCGGAGGGTCGGTTTTTTCATAGCCCGCAGGCTTTCGGTCCGCCCTCGCATTTTGTCGGAGGGTCGGTTTTTTTTTCATAGCCCGCAGGCTTTCGTGCCGCCCTCTTTTTTTTTGTAGGGTCGGTTTTTTCATAGCCCGCAGGCTTTCGGTCCGCCCTCGCATTTTGTCGGAGGGTCGGTTTTTTTCATAGCCCGCAGGCTTTCGATCCGCCCTCGCATTTTGTTGGAGGGTCGGTTTTTTCATAGCCCGCAGGCTTTCGTTCCGCCCTCGCATTTTGTGGGAGGGTCGGTTTTTTCATAGCCCGCAGGCTTTCGTTCCGCCCTCGCATTTTGTCGGAGGGTCGGTTTTTTCATAGCCCGCAGGCTTTCGAGATTGTCAGTGGAGGTAAGGGGTCTCCTCCGCCTTAGCTCCCTGACATTCTCTTTTCATATTTTAATGACGAATGTCTCAACCCTATGTTTGGTTGACTTCGTCTGTTGTCGAGCCAGGTGATATCTTGGGGGAACTACACTTACTTTCGCAATGTAGCGATTACATTCGGCTGCCTCGTTAAAAAACCTCGCACCCCGATTCAGGGCTTCCCCCGCGAGGAAAAAGAGCGCAGCCGATTTTTTTATTACAAAAATGGTGATAGATGAAAAAGGAAATTATATCAAAATTCGACGGAGATAAATCATGGGTAGAAACGGCGCAGGTTGCTCGCGTTCCATGTATGGGTTGATTCTTCGCCCTTGTCATTCATCAACCGGAATACACCCGGAGCCGCCATGCTTGCCACAACGAAAGGGCCTTGCCACTGTGATTGCAGCTTACCTTGCTTATCTGGCTGCCGAATGGTGACCATGTCACCAGGCTTGATGTCCTTTCGGATTATCGTCTTGTCCTTGTGATGCTTCGTTTCGGCGTGGTACTTTTCAAGGTTGTCTGCGGCCTGCAGTCTTACTTCTTCGATGGTGTCGAGCTCGACGTGTCTTTGTTCTTCAGTAGTTGGGGTCATTTTGGTTCGGAAGGAACCCAGCTTTACTTCTTCCGGGGTTACTGCTTCCTCGCCGTAAAGTAGCCTGAATGGGGTGAAGCCGGTAGCTCTGGACCATGAAATGTTGTGTCCCCATACAGCTGTTGTTAGGTTGTTGGCCCACTTGCCTTTCGGCGAGTCGAACAGTGTTTTCGAAATTGCTGAAGAGATTAAGCCATTCGCTCTCTCGACGGCCCCGTTTGCTTGCGGGTAATTTACAGAAGCGAAATTGAGCTTGATGCCGAGTTCATCACAAAAATTCCTGAATTCGGCGCAATCGAACTGCTTCCCATTGTCGCAGGTGATGAATGACGGAACACCGAAGCGACAGATTATCCTCTGCCAGACGAACTTGGTTAACGAGGTGGAAGTTATGCTGGCGAGGGCCTTCGCTTCCACCCATTTGGTGAAATACTCAAGAGCTACCGCTGCAAAACGCAAGTTGCCTGGGGCTGCTGGTAGCGGACCAACTATGTCGATGCCCCACCTCTGTAATGGCCAGGTCGGCACTATCGGCGTGGTCTCATTTGCTGAGGCTTTCTGATGTTTGGCGAACATCTGGCAACCTTTGCAACATTTGACCAGCTCTTTGGCATCTGATGCAGCGGAAGGCCAGTAAAATCCTTGTCTCATTGCTCTGTGCGCTATCTCGTGAGGCCCTCTATGCGCTCCGCACATTCCGGCATGCATTTCTTCGAGTAGCTGAATGCCTTCGCGCTGACTTATGCATTTCAGAAGAGGTGCTGTTATTCCATTTTTGAACAACTGCTCTCCGATGATTGCGTAACCTTTCGCTCTGCTAGCCATTCTTTCGGCATCCTTCCTAGACTGCGGCTCGTAAGTCCCAGCTAAATAGGCGAATATTTGTGACCTCCAGTCATCACTGACGATAGCATGTATCGGGCTTGGATGTTCTTCCTCCTCTCTCACGGATTTTGCCGAAAGGACCTGATAGAACACATCTGATGGCAGCGGTAGATTTTGTGCTGCGGCTTTGGCCAGCTCGTCTGCCTCTGCGTTTTCGGCCCTTGGGATGTGACGCAAGGTGAAACCAGTGAAATATTTCTCCATTCTTCTGATTGCCGCCAGATACTTGGCTAGCTCTGGTTCTCTTGCAGTGAAATCCTTTTCGGCATGACCGACAACCACTTGGGAATCCGACTTGACTATGCATCTTCTCGCTCCGATTGCTCGAAGCTTTCGTAAACCTAGAAGCACGGCCTCGTATTCGACAGTGTTGTTGGTTGTGAGGAACTGCAGCCTCGCGGCAAATCTGACCTTCGGTCCTCCTGGTGGTGTAAGGATCGCTGAGATTCCGGCTCCGGCCATTCCCCATGCGCCTTCACAATTTACTGTCCACACAGGCTCTTCGAATTCAAGCGTTGTGTCGAAAGCGGCGGGAGTCCAGTCTGCTATGAAATCCGCTAATGCCTGCGACTTGATTGCGGATCGGTGCTGGAAGTCGATCACGTATTCGTTGATCTCCGCCGCCCACTTGCCGATTCGGCCGATAGCTTCGTTGTTGCGGAACAGGGCTTCCAATGGCTGAGCCGAAAGTACTATGATTTGATGGGACTGAAAGTAGTGCTTCAGTTTTCTAGAGGCCATTACTACTGCGTACGCTATCTTCTCCAGCTCTGAGTAGTTCAGTTTTGCACCCGAAAGGGCCTCGGAGACAAAATAGATTGGGAACTGTGTCATCCTGTTTTCATGCTCCTTCTCTTCCACCAGTACTGCGCTTACGGTGGTGTGCGATGCTGCGAGATACAGCAGGAGTGTCGCTTCCGGCGACGGTTTGGACAGCGTGGTCAGTTTTGTCAAATACTCCTTTAGTTGCTGAAAGGCCTACCGCTGCTCTTCCCCCCAATCGAAAGGGTCGGAGCTACGCAGAGTTCGGAAAAAAGGCAGCCCTCTTTCGGCGGACCTTGCGATGAATCTGTTCAAAGAAGCCAGCCTTCCTGTCAACTTTTGCACTTGTTTTCGGCTTGAGGGTGGCTGCATATTGATGATTGCCGCTATCTTGTCAGGGTTGGCTTCAATTCCCCTTGCCGATACTAGACAACCCAGGAGCTTGCCTTTCTTGATGCCGAAAATACACTTGTCAGGGTTGAGCTTCAGACCGCTCTTTCGGAGATTGCCGAAAGTGTCGAGCAAGTCCGCTTGATGATCTTCCTGTCTATCGCTCTTGACCACTATATCGTCGACGTAGGCCAACAAGTTTTTCTTTTGCTTTTGGCTTTCGAATACTTTGTCAGTCATCCTTGAGAAAGTAGGGCCAGCATTCCGCAGCCCTTCCGGCATTCGCCGATAGCAGTATGTACCTGTAGGGGTGATGAAACTGGTTTTCTCCTCATCGTCGGGATGAAGCCAAATCTGGTGATAGCCTGAAAAACAATCTAGCAGGCTCATTATTTCACAGCCAGATGCAATGTCGACCAGCTTGTCGATACGAGGCAAAGGATACGGATCCTTCGGGCAGCATTTGTTGAGGTCGGTGAAATCGACGCACATTCGCCATTTTCCGTTCTTCTTTTTCACCAACACGACATTCGCCAGCCATTCGGGATACTGGACTGGTCGGATTACTCCCGCATCGAGTAATCTTTGTACTTCGGCTTTCGCCGCATCTGCCCTTTCGTTTGACATTTTTCTCAGTTTTTGCTTTCTGGGCTTAGCGCCGCTTGAGATGTTCAAACTGTGTTGGGCGAGATCTCTGCTAACGCCTTGCAAGTCGCTTGCTGACCAAGCGAAAATGTCATCATTGCTCGCAAGGAAGGATGCCAAAGCGTTCCTTTCTTCTTCTGGCATGCTTGACCCAATATGCACGGCTCTTTCGGGCCTGGAGGCCGCGAGCGGGATTCTTATCGTTTCTTCGGCTGCCCCAACCTTGCATTCCGACGTGTTGACGATAGCGTGCTTTTCGGTGGTTGTTTGCAATTCGTCTTCGTTTGCCACCTCATTGATAAGGCTGTAGCCTGGGGTTGGTTTTCCCTCAATCCTTCTGGAAGCTTGCTGATCTCCATGTACGGCGATGATGCCGAAAGGGGATGGCATCTTCATGCATAGGTAGCTTTGCTTGATGATAACGTTGAACCTGTTGGTGAAACCTCTGCCGAAAATGGCAGTATACGGGTAATCCATGTTTACTATGTCGAATGTTAGTGTCTCAGTGCGGACTCTTTCCCCTTCGGCGAAGGATACAGGGATCTGCTTTTTGCCGATAGCATCAATCTTTCTACCTCCGAACCCGTACAGTGAATTACCGGTGGGGTCCAAACTGCGTCTGTCGAATCCCATTGCCTCGAAAGCTTTTACGAACAAAATGTCTGCTGAGCTTTCGGTATCAATCAGAATGTTGTGCAGAGTGAAGCCGGCCACGTTGGCTGTGGCGACAAAAGCGTCGCAATGCGGGTAGTCGCGGACTTTGAAGTCGGACTCGTCGAAACATATCGGCGCTAGTGACCAAGCTGGCCTGTTTAGTGGAAGCCTTGGTGATACTGTCTGGACTCTTCGGTGGTAGTCCCTTCTAGCTCTCTTGCTTTCGTGCTCTAGGTTTGATCCGCCCGTGATGGCGAAAATGTGCCCTCTTGACGGAAGGATGTTGTTGATTGCGCTAGTTTCATTTTCCACCTCCTGCACCTGCTGGAAACCCGGCTGTGCTTGCTGCCCCTGAGGTTGGGTCTGAGCCGGAAGCGCTGGCGGCGGCGCTGGCTGACGCTGATAGTGCATAGGTGACGAAACTGCCACCGACTGTGGCGCGAAGACCGGGAGTTGATAACTCTGATACGCCGGATTGTACCAATGCAAGTTTTGGGGATGCATGTACTGCGGGTGATGCATAGGTGTGCTCGCGTAATTGTTGCATGCTGCCACCACAGCTGACGGGTCTTGCGAATTGTGGAAAACATGCTTGGAGCTTTCGGCGGAGGCTGACGTTTGATCCTTATCTTTCAGCTCTTTCGCCATTTTGCTGTATTTGCAATCCCGAGTGGTATGGCCGAAATTGCCGTCGCAAATGACGCAATATGGTGGCCTGGGTCCTCTTCCGCGGCCTCTACCGTCTCGGCCGCCGCGTCCTGTCCTTCCGCCGCGCCCTCCGCGGAACGGCTGATCGAATCCTCTTTGGGGATGAAAGTCGGGCATGTCTGGCCTCTCTGTGCCTGTTGCTGATTGCGTCGGTTCTTCTTGCAAATTGTTGATTGAACGAAATGGCCTAACAATCCTTTGATTCGGCACAGGCGGCGGGCGACTTGCTTTCGTCGCCTGCCTCTGCGTCTGGCGGGCGGCCTTGCGTCGCCGAAAGTCATCATCCGACCTGGCGTACGCATTCATCACGTCAAACAATTCCTTAACATCTTTCGGTGGCTCTCTGGATAGGTGAGCAACGCACTGTCCAGTCCCCAAGCCTTCGATGGCTGCTGCGATCACCGCGGCTTCCGGCACATTCGGCGCTTGGGCCTTCAGTTGGATGAAGCGTTTGAGGTACTCAGATAGGGGCTCGTCGTCTTGCTGGGTGCAATTCATGAGGTCCCGCGTGGTCTTGACGTCTGGTCGGAATCCTTGGAAAGTGGCCAGCAGCTCGGCTTTCAGCTGTGCCCATGAATAGATGGACAGTGGCTTGAGAGTGGTGTACCAATCGTGGGCCACGTCCTCGACTGCCAGGATGAGAGATTTTGCCAAAGCCTGATTGTCTCCTCCTGCCGAAAATACCGCCGTCTCATAGCTTGCCAAGAACTTGCGCGGGTTCGCTTTACCGTCGAAAGTCGGAATGCGGGGCTTGTAATTGAGTGGCCACGGGTGAGCTTGCAACTCCCTCGAGAGTGGAGAGGTTTCGTCGATGGCGTTGCCGAAAGCTGGCGGTTGCTCTCGCCTCGGCGTGAATACGTCTTCTTGCGCTATCGGATCGGGGTCCGCCCTGGCCCTTTGTAGCTCCTGAATTTCCTTCTCGAGTTGCCTCTTTTGCGACTCAGCTCGCCGAATGGCATTGCGAGTCTCGTCTTCTCTTGCTTTCGCCGCCAACTGCTGTTGCAGCTTGTCTCTTTGCAACAACAGCCTTTCGATTTCCCCTTGCTGCTGGGCCAGCGTCTTGATTGCTTGGGCGTGTCTTGTGATTTCGTCATCGTCTTCATCCTCATTATCGAACTCGTCCTCGACGTGCCCATCCGGCGTGCCGTCTCTGCCCAAAGTCCGCTGATCCAGAGGCCGCATGCCCTGGGTCGTCAATGCTCCCGGCGGTGGCTGCGCTTCTATCGACGGAGCGCCGCCGAAAGGTGGCGGCTCTGCGACTGCGTTTGGTGGAACCTGGCTAGCTGGGACTGAAACCGCGACGGTGCCGAAAGCATCCTTTCTTGCGGCGATAGTCTCCAGATTGTCGACCGCTTTCGGCGCTTTCCTTGGTGGCATGGTAAGCTCGGGCGACAACCACGGTGGGCGCCAATGTTGTTTCAGGACCGGGTCCTTGAAACAGCGGGTTGTCGCACGAACGAAAGCGCAAAGCGAAAGCTCAAAGCGAACAGGGAAGTGGAGAAGTGGTAGAAATGAACAGTGTCCCCCCCTCCCTTGGGAGGTTGGGAGCTTTTTTATATTAATCCAGATCAATTTGAGAGTACAAGAATGCCCTTCCAACCACTCTGCTACAATTACAATGATGCCCTGCTCAACTACTCCATGGTTGTACGCCGCCTTTTCTGGCACGAGGGGCATCATCGTAACTTCGCCATCTGGTGGGCCCAGCGTCCCCCGACATCATCGTAACTTTCCTGGCCGGTGGGCCCGCTCCCTTTGACCCAGGCTTCCGTCGACCTGCGAAAACCTAAGGAGAACCAAAGTCATGAATGACGAAAACTCTCGCCGGAAACGCTGGGCTCCTTTCGCGCGAATGCTTCCTTTCGCACGAAAACTCCGTCCCACTCCGGTCATGCGGACCGGAGGCGAATGCCTGCTTCCGCGCGAATGCTTCCTTTCGCACGAAAGCTCCGCCTTCCCTCGGTCCGCAAGCCGAAACGCGTGCTTCCGCGCGAATGCTTCCTTTCGCACGAAAGCTCCGCCTCCCTACTCCGGTCATGCGGACCGGAGGCGAATGCCTGCTTCCGCGCGAATGCTTCCTTTCGCACGAAAGCTCCGCCTCCCCTTGGTCCGCCGGCCGAAATGCGTGCTTCCGCGCGAATGCTCCCTTCCGCACGAAAGCATCATCATCTTTCGGTAAAATGCGGGTCGGAGGCGCCTGCGGTCTGGGTGCCGCCCCAACAAGGGTGATCAAAATTGTACTCCTATGCAAACTCTTCACTAGTGATTAATTTATCCAGATGTTTACTAAACATTTATTGATCTCTAATCCAGATTCAGCAGCTAGCCATAAATACACACGAGACCATTTATCGATCCCTAGTCCAAATTCAACGGCCAGCCACAAACACACACAAGACAACGAGATATAATCATGATTGCATCTATACAAGCAGATAAAGTACATAGGGGGAGATGGAGGAGGAAGAGGGCTGCCTCACATTGTAGTGGATGCTGACCTTGTGTGGATCCACAACTGAGCGCTCGTCGTCGTGGGCAGTGGTGACTGCTATCGCGGTGGCCTCATCCTCCTTAGAGCTCAAACCACGAGCGACCTCCTGAGCCCACGCCGCTGCCTGCCGGGCCTGCACCGCCACATCTTGGCCCCGGGGAATGCTGCAGCTGGCCTCCCAGGCCCCTTGCGCCACATCTTGAGCCTGGCCACGACCGCATCCAGTGCATGCGCCGCCGCCGTCTTCCGGAACCGGCCATGCGCCGCCTGGATGACTGGATCCAAGCCTCCCTCACCGGATCTGAACTCTACAACTCAAGAGGAGTGGGAAACTTGCCACGAATGGGAGGACCTGAAGCTGAAGGAGGTCACGCCACATTGCATTGGTCAGAGGAGGAGGCGACGAGCCTGAGAGGGGAGGTCGGTGGAGGATGCGGTAGGAGGGCTTGTACGTGCGGGGATTGGGGGTGGACGCAGCGGCTGCGACGCGTGCAAGGCAGCGCGGTGCTGGGGGAGCGAGAGGGCGCACGGGGAGTCGATCGCATGGGAGAGGGCCCTGCCGGATTCCATTGCAGCCTGGCCGGCCTCCACGACTATGACGGCGGCGGGGATCATAGTCGATAGGACTCTGAGTTGGTGCAGGGGCGGTGGGGATCGACATGTTAGCGGGGATCATCGCCGCCGTCATTGGAGGAGTCGTGTGAAGGGATGGGAGGCGATGCGGGGGGCGGGGGCCGAGGGCCAGCGACGGGGCGCAACGAGGTGGTGTCACTGCCGGACGAGAGACGGTGGCGAGGTGGGGGAGGTGGCCGGACGGAGGGACATGTCGAGCGTGTGGTGGGGCTGCCGGGCGGGAGACGGCGGCGAGACGGTGGAGGCGTCCGAGCGAAGGGAAAGTGGGAGCGCGTGATCGCATGGGCGGGCAGAGGTGAAGCGAAAGAATGTCGCACCAAAATGGTGTCCTTTCTTTAGTCTTTTTAGTTGTGAGAGAAAAGCAAAATTCAGTTCACAGTAAGGATGGCTGAAAGCCAACACAAACAGTCCTTATGGGCAAACCGCTAGAACAAGTTCAGACTCCCCAAAATTCACAAATCACACGCTACAACTTCATACCGAACCAAAGAAATATTTGTAGCCAAAAGCTGAATATACGATGGCACCAACTGTGATAATGATATCATTGTGTTCATCCTCCATTGTAGTTGAGGTGGACGGCTTGCGAGTATCTCCAGGCGACCAGCGAGCCATCTCCTATTTGTACAAGGGAATCCACCTCCGCAATATTCTGGCAATCTTCACCATTAGTTTCGACAAACCCAACCATTTTGCACCCTAAAAGTACGTATCATTTCTTAAGTTCCAAACCGACCAAATAACTAATGAGGAAACAATAATGGTTAATCTATGCCTCTTATTAACAAGCCACATGTGCCACAGACTCAAAGTTTGCTCCAAAATCGACCCCCAACATATTAGAAACTACTCCCTCCATACCCATATTAGTTGACGTTTAGGACAGCGACACGGTCTTCAAAACACAACTTTGACCTCTTATTTTTATAAAAAATATTTATGGAAAAGTGATATATGTATACTTTTATGAAAATATTCTTCAAGACAAATCTATTTATATATTTTCTATATTTGTAAACTTAGAAACTTAATAGTTATTGATGATTTATATTCCCAATGTTTGACTCTAATCTTTTGTAAAACGACAACTAATATGGGTACGGAGGGAGTACACCACAAATGTTACTGGCAATACAACATTCAAAAGAAAGATAGGATATGGATTCCTGCTCAGTAAAAAAAATGCAAGAGGGGTCACTAATATTTCTATGTTTAGCTAAATTATCTCTCGTAAGCAACCTATTACGAGACAACAGCCAGAGAAAAAATTGAACCTTAGGAGAAAATAAGTTATGTATACTATATGATAGTTTTTTATGTTTGTAATGTAGGTATCAAATCAAATCGGACAAATATATGCAAATAAGTGACGTATCACATTTTTTTTTTGGCCCTGTTTGGTTGAGCTGTGACTGTGGGAAAAAGCTGCTGTGGCTGTGAGCTGTGAAAAAGCTGCTGTGGGCTGTGAGCTATGGAAAAGCTGAAAGTTGTTTGGTTAAACAAGTATAAAGTATATCTTCTACTTTTATTTTTTTTTAAATAATTATAAAAACGTTTTTTATTTCACCTATTTTGAAAACCTGAAAGCCAAAAGCCAAAAGCAGGGTCAAAACAGCTTTCAAAAATGTACTACGGAAAAACTCCAACTTCTGCAAAAGCTGCTGCCAGTAGCACCCCTTTGGTTGGGCTTTTGGCTTTTGGGGCCAAAAGCCAAAGCCAAAAGCCCAACCAAACGGGGCCCTCAAGAAAAGCTTCTTTGAAGGTCGTGGTTTCGGTGGCGTGCACCAGGCTTTCGGCCGGAACCGGACCGCCAAGGCCGCATCTGACTCGACAACCGGGCAACCGGGATGCTCCGCGGGCTTGACGTTGCCCGTGCAGAACGGGTGGACGAACGGAACGGGACGGGACGACGCTGATGCCAATCAGTCGCCCAATCCTAGGATCCACCGTTATTGCTCAATCACATTTCATGTCACTGACAACATGGACCCAACTAACAGCGCACCTGGACGGCTACCCCTCCTCCTGCGGGCCCTGCCGCTCTATCCACAATTCCACATATATTCCCACGTCAAGTCACGTCGCCGACAGGCGGGGCCAGCGCTCCGTCCCCACGTGCCAGTCGCACCAGCGCTCTGTATATCCGGATTCGCATTCCCCAGGAGCAGGGGGCAGCCAGCCCCGGCCGAACCAAAACCCCCTCCGCCTCCGCCGCCTCTTTCGCCTTCGCGCCGCCTCGGCCGCGTCGTCCCGTGATCTCGCCCCTCTGCCAGATTCGCCAATCACCATAGAGCTTTCAGTAGGAGGAGGGCGGCTAGGATTTCAGGAGGTCCCAATGGTGCAGCGTCCGAGCTCCAGGAAGCGGCGCGCCGAGCCAGCCTCGGTGGCGACCGTCAAGGCGGAGATGAAGGGTTTGGGCGGCCCCGATGGTCCTACGCTCAAGCGCGTCAGGGCACTGCCGCCTCCGCCGCCTCAGGTACGTAGCCGTAGATCGGCCACTTGGGGGGGCTTTTTCCCCCTCGCGCCGCTTTGGTTTTCCGTTTACGACGGGCGCGCGATCTCACCGTCGGATTTGGGTTTAGTTGTGGCATACGAGTACCTCTAAGAGGTATACGAGATAGGAAGGCCACTGTATGCTTTCGATTCTGGGCTTGCCCTCGTCGCGCGGATCAGATGCTTCATGCTCGTGCGAGATGGAATGTGGCTCGGTGAAGTCTGAACCGCCTCATTGCCACTCTCGTGCTAGATTCAGGTGAAGTTATGCCACGTTGTTTTGTTTGGTTGATGCTGCATTGGCATTATTCAGTTGATGATTCATCGACTCGCGGACACCAAGTTAATTTTGTTTCAGCCTTTCATGTCATGTGGATATATGGCTTGACTACTTGAAATCATGATCGTTGCTTACTTTCTTAGTCTTTGTCCTGCCTCTAGAGAGGAAGTCTAGAAAACATATATGTTCCATGTAAAATCAGAGAATGTATTCTTGGCGTCATAAATTTGTCCGGTCCTTCTAATTTGTTCAAATCTACAGCATATGATCTAACTTTTCAGGACAGATGCGTGCCTTTGTCATTCAATTCTACTAAGTTCTTGAAAGTTCTAAGGTGTTTGCATAAACAATTCATAACAATGCTAATTGATTATATATTCTGTTCAAGTATTATTGTTTTGTTCAATTATTATCTAGACTACAACTGTGCAAGGCCCTTTAATTCATCGTCTGATTCCAACATAACCTTTTGCAGGATCTGTCCTGTGATGTGCTTGATGAACCTAGCCCATTGGGTCTGCGGCTAAGAAAAAGTCCATCTTTGCTGGACCTTATTCAGATGAAGCTTTCGCAGGCAAATTGTGCCAGGGAACAGTTTGATGTGCACAACAATGTTTCTGATACACCCATGGAGAAAGCGGTTACATCTGTGGCTCCTACAGCTGGTGAACGACTGAAAGCTTCAAATTTTCCTGCGAATGCTTTGAGAATTGGTAGTTGGGAGGTAATCCAGTTTCCTCTTTTTCTAAGAACATGTGGATTTCCATTTTTGTTGTTATACTATATGACACTAGAGAAATGCATATTTGAGCAAACTATTTTGCAGCTAATCCGAACAACCCACGCTATTACCCTAACACTAATAATAATTCCGAGCAGTACATTTCACACTACGAAGGTGATTTGGTCGCAAAGTGCTATTTTGCAAAGCATAAGCTTGTTTGGGAGGTCCTACATGATGGTCTCAAGAGTAAGATAGAAATTCAGTGGTCAGATATTATTGCTTTGAAGGCAACCTGCCCAGAGAATGAACAAGAAGGTATCTTAGATCTAGTGGTAAGTTCCTGAGGATGACATATTTTGTTGTGGTCCTTTGCATCTCATCATCAGTTATTTTAACAACATCCTGTTTTCTTTTGTGAAGTTGGCTCGCCCACCCCTTTTCTTCGAAGAGACTGATCCTCAGCCAAGGAGACATACACTATGGCAGTCTGCATCAGATTTTACTGATGGACAAGCAAGCTTGAAGAGGTGAAGAACCAGTGCAAAATGCATTGTTCCATGTTGGAAGGAATGTTCTACATAAAGAAATGTTTTTAGGGGGGAGTTGTGGCCTATGTTGCTACTCTGTTTTGTAAACATGTTTAACTTCCTATTTAGATTTGCTTGTTTTGATTTTCATGAATGTTTTTGGTAACTTGCGTTTTATTACATGTCAATTTATGTACTATTATTTTTGCTGCCTACCTAAGGAACTAAGTACTAAAAAGGATTATGCATGCAGGAGACATACCTTGCAGTGCCCCTCAAGTTTGTTAAGCAAGAATTTTGAAAAACTCATTCAATGTGATCAACGTCTACATGAATTGAGCCAGCAGCCAGATGCCATATCGCAATCTCCAGATTTTGAACCTAAGCGATCTATTTTTGAAAATCCAAATGAATCAAAGGACTGCCTTGATCTTAATGGCTTGAAGTATGAACATGAAGCTACTTTGCCCAAGTTCACTGATCCTATCTCAACATGTGTCTTTTCATCACTGTCCAAGAATGTTCGACAACCAATTAACATAGGTAATCATTTCTAGCTACACAATTTAGTTTAGACTGCAAGACTTCTATATGCGATGTTTTGATATAATCATGTCTAATGCCAAGGTTACTTACAGGATTTTGTGCTGGAGATTTGGCGGGCAATGTTTCTGAGGAACCAAAGAATTGCAATCAGTGGAATCAATTGAAAGAGTCTGGATTGAAGGCATCCATATCTGTGGAAGATTTGGTTAACCATATTGGTAACTGCAGAGCTGATCAAAGGAGTGTAGGTGATCCTCCTTTGACTATTAATGATGGAAAATCCAAAGAAGTGTTAGAAGATCTTGTTCAATACCTTTTCAGTGATACACAGAGCTTGCCAGCTTCAGATGATAAATATTTGATGGCAAGGGTTGACTTCCCTTTACTCTTTGCTTGAGAAAGATACAGCGCCACCTGCCATGCCCAAGCCTGGATGCAGTGATGGTGGCAACATTGGCATAATCCAATTGGATTCTGATGGCTTTGAGGAGGAGCTCAACTCATCACCTGCAGGAGGCAAAAGAATCGCTCACCATTTCTAGAAAGGATTCTTTCGGGGAGCTGCTGCTAAACCTTCCACAGTTCTTGTTCAACATATCGCAAGATTCTGGTTCTCACTCCTTGAACTAAAGCAGCAGCTGTACAAATTGTGAATATTAGCAATAAGTCAGCCACGCCAGAATTCTGCTTTACTTCACTGTAAATAATTCAGTAGATTGGTGCAGCAAAAATGACTGCTCATTATTTCATTCGCTGAGAAACTCCACATGCAACATTGGAATCACATTTTGTTTACATTTTGATTGCATTTTCCTCTTAAATACTATACTATTTCCCTTGTCGGATATCCTTTTTTGTTTCTCACTTTCTCACCATACTGACCTTGTTACTTGCATATATCAGGGATGTGATAGCGTAGTACATATGACATAGTTGCAATTTGTGCTATGTCAGTATGTGGAACGTTGGAGAAGACATTGCAATTTGCATAGCAAGGAAGAATTTCATATAACATGTACATGCACTTCGATTCAAATATAATATGTTGCTAGTTTCTCACTTACATTTGAAGCCTACAAAGGAGTAGGTACAACAGACATGTTGCTAGTTTCTCACATACATTTGAAGCCTACAAAGCAGTAGGTACAACAGACATGCACCCTTTATCTACAGAAAACAAGCCATGTAATGGAATACGATAATAAATGAAATTCTACACAGCATCTCTTTGATACTCTGAAACCGGTACCAAAGATGTATGATTTGATATTGATGGAAAATGGATAGTAATGTAATGCTTAATCAAAGGAATCAGGCGGTGGAGCTTCTCCATCCTCGTCAAAACCCTCATTTTCGTCGAGCATGTTCATCAGCATGGTCACCTGCTCATGAAGCATAGAATTTTCCTTCTCAATCTCTGTCCGCTTCTTGCGCTCATCGGCAAGCTGCTTCTGTAGAAGCTCCAGCACACGGGAGTCTTCCTCTAGCTGCTCGTTCAGTCCATTGATCTCACGGTCCTGCCACACCATTACAACAGTAATAACATTTTTCAGTCTTTGATGCACGTTCAGCAACAAAATTGCCTACAGTTTACCTTAGGCCGCACACAAGAATGATATTCTTGTCACAGATAAAAACAGAAGCCAACATTTCAGGATTTCCAGCCTGATCATCGATGCATTTACTAGAAAAATAGCATTTCATGCCGCATGATATCATGCAGGTATGTAGAATCAGACCACTAGAAAGATTATAAACCTTTCTGTTCATTTCTTGGATTGCAATCCTCCTCAATGCTCTCCACAACATCTACATGACAGCGTTGCGTTTCTTGCCCACCAGCCATCCCTTAGGATATGATGCGGGCTCAAGTCCGGTGGTGGAAGCAGCATTTCGGCACTGCGCTTGCCGTCGATCGGCTCGAGAGGCTCAAAGAGAGCCTTCCGCTTCTCAGATAAGTTTAGCTTTTGCGTATGGTTGTACATCCTCAGCTGTAGGCTGTTGTATCTGTTGCATCGTCGGTCTTCATGGTTTCCTCTTGAGCCTGCTCATTAGTTTCTTCGGTAAGCATCTTTGTCAGGTTCTTGTTGCAAGCTCCGCCATTGGCTGGAACACACATATTGTTAGTCAATCAAGAGTCAGTGCACTTCCCTGATCTAAACAAGATAGCACAAAACTAAATAAAGCAGGTAAATGATACATGTCCAATCCAAGCATACGAAGTAGTACGATAGAGTATATTACAGAAATAGGTTTAAACGGGTGCCAACTTCTCATCTCACAACTACAAAATAAAGAAGGGACATGAAAAGCTGAAAAAGTGTTGTACCCCTTCTCTTCACCTACTTCTCCACTTTGGCAACAAGTCACCAAAAAGAGCAAAGAGAGAAGAGAAGAGTGTCCAGCACTCAATCATCATCGAAGCTATGTGTCCACTGAACTTCTTCTTCTTCTCCTCAATCATATCGTCGTCGGGTCATCGGACTCTACATACATGCCTTCCCCTGACGCGTGGTGGACCTGGTTAGGCGGGTCGAGGTGGAGGCAAGTGTAGAACGACGAAGGTGGCCAGGCACGATCTCCTCCTGCTCTCCTCATCATCATCATCAATATCATCTGAAATCAAGGCTTGAGAGGTCGAGCGAGGTGGAGAGCGGGGTGGAGGGAACGGCGAAAGACCGCCCGATCTCGGCTCGGCGCGACTGCTCAACAAGTGCATGTGCGCT
Source organism: Coix lacryma-jobi var. lacryma-jobi (assembly GCA_009763385.1). Classification (NCBI taxonomy): domain Eukaryota; kingdom Viridiplantae; phylum Streptophyta; class Magnoliopsida; order Poales; family Poaceae; genus Coix; species Coix lacryma-jobi. The sequence continues at coordinate 1,920 of VDCT01000704.1, read as the reverse complement.
GTCTGGCTGCTAGGTGCAGTGTAGTAAAAGTGGCCTTGTCCATCGTGCTAGCTTGCTCTTCTCTTACTCTGATAGGAAGGGCGAGAGCTCTCAGGCCGTCACTAGCTGCTGCCCCCCCCCCCCCCCCCCCCACCCCACAAAAAATAACATCACCCTACCCGCCCCCCCCCCCCCCCCCCCCAAAAAAAAAACCAAAAAAGAAAAAAAAAAAAAAAAAACGAAAAAAAAAAAAAAAAAAAAAAAAAAAACAAACAAAAAAAGCACAAAACAACTATGAAACAACACTCCAACAAAAAAAAAAACCACACCATACCCCCCCCCCCAAACCCAACACTGCCCCCCCACCCACACCACCACACACCACCCCCCCCCATGCTGAACCTCCACTACCGCCTTTTCTTCTCAGCCCTGTAAGGCTCATGCAAACCCATCCTTAACAAAAGAATGTACGGAGACCATCTCAATATAAACATGATTATAGGGTGCCATATAGAACCGATCTTCCTAGCATCCTCTGCTGCAAAACTGAAGTCTGTCCCAATGAAGCTGGATATGGAAAAAGGGAGTAGCCAGGAGTGCCTCCTAGCCAAACATTTGCCTGCCATATCCATCTATAGTTAGAGTGTCGAGCCACTCTTTGGGTATGAGCGTCTGTCCTGAAAAGTTGTTGGAGCATTAGTATAAATGTTTCAGTCCACTTCACCAACCATACAGCCTGTAGGATCATCATATAAGTGGGCATCTCACTGGTCTGTCCAGCGTCCTCTCATCATGCAGTTTATCCAACTGCCTGTATCGCTGCCCAAGTCCAGGATCCTCCACTAAAGGTTCTAAGGAGACCTTGTATGGCGACCCGTCGTCATCCAGTGCATCTCCTCCAGCCACATTATAAAACATATAGATTGGCATGAAATGAGAAATGATATCACATTCCATTGTACTGGAAACCCATCAATCATACATATTTCTTCCTCTTGCAGCAGGTCTATCCCGTTTATTTCCTGTCAGTCTGGCCTCAAGAGCTCCCAATCACATATCTCCTATAACTTAGAATACTTGGACTTTTTGGCAGTGACACGGACTGACGGTAAAAATCTGAATGAAATTCATGTCCAGAACCTGTAGTCATCCCCATGTCCTTTGGAGAATTGTAGGATTTTGTGACGCGGTGCACTTCACTACAGGAACTGTACTGCTGGTGTGTAGGTACACCACCGTCGGGGCCTGTGGTCCTGTGGTGTCCCTCTCCAAAACATCCCTCCTCAGAGGGCGGATGTGGCTCTCTCTCTGACCTATGCTAGGTGGCCTGGAGTGCAGGGTAAAGGTCTTCCCTGATATGACGACCCTTGCATCTGGAGACGGATCTCGTCTCGTATCTGCTGCCCATGCTGAACTGCCCCTTGGGAGGAGCCACCAGCCACGAACGACTGGCTGCTTGTCCTCCTCCCCTGAGCGGATCCATCCTTCTCTTGGGTCCTCCTATCATCATCACTCCGTCCCGGACATCTTAAACATGGAAACTGTGGATTAGAAGACTGCATAAGGCTGGTAGTTATAGTGAGGCGATAGTTTTGATGGATAGTGTGTTACTTGATCAAATCCCTGCTCATGGTCCGGCACTGACGCTCTGTGGAGCGGCACTGCCGGGGCCCGGTACTGCGCGCAGAACGCGGCACGCCGCGCAGGCAGGACGGATCTAGCCAAGGACACCCACATCCATCATCTCTACCACTTCCCTATCATCTACAAACCTTCTACAACCTCAATCACTTACCCATGGCGCATTTTACAACATCGGGAAAAACTTAGGGGTTAGGGATTTTTGAACCTTCACCTTGAGAGGAAGGAGAGGGAAGGAGACCCTTGGAGAAGAGGAGAAGGAGCAGCACGACGACGGATCCAAAGCGCACCCTCCGGGGC
>VDCT01000703.1:0-77920 GCA_009763385.1 Coix lacryma-jobi var. lacryma-jobi | reverse complement strand
CATCATCACCACCATCATTGTATTGATCTTCGGTCATTACATCACCAAGGACTTCATTTGGTGTCACATTTTGCAATCCTCCTCTCATGATGATGGTCCTCAATGTCTTGAATCGCTTGGGCAAGCAACTCAAGAACCGGTGGGTGAAGTCTTCATCCTTCACTTTCTCTCCCAAACTCTTGAGATCATTTATGATGCATTGGAGCCTATAGAACATCTCCGGGATTGTTTCATCCTCTTTCATCTTGAAGCTTGTGAGCTTATCTTTGAGCATGTACAATTTGGCACTTTTTACCGTTGAAGTGCCCTCATATGTTTCTTCTAGTCTTGCCCATACTTCATTTGCCTTCTCAAGATCTTTGATTTGCTCAAACACTTTTGGATCAATGCCATTGTATATAGTGTTGAGCGCCATTGTGTTGCATTGCTTGCTTTCACGCTCTCTAGGGGTGGGGTCTTCTTCATTGACAATAACATAACCATCTTGTGTGACCTCCCACACCCTATCATTGATGGAGCCAAGGTACATCTTCATCTTTCTCTTCCAATAATCAAAAGATGACCCATCAAAGTACGGTGGTTTGCCCCCAACATGGTTGAACACAATTTGAGCCATATTTGCACCGTAGGTTGTTAAGCCTTTGAATCAAACGGTGTTTGGCTCTGATACCACTTGAAAGGTCCTAATTGGCTAGAGGGGGGTGAATAGCCTAATTTAAAATTCTACAAAGCACTCGAGCAATTTGTTAGACAATAACAAAGCGATAAATGCGGTTGCTCTAGCTCTATGTCAAATGCAAGCCACCTATTTGCAAGTCTAGTTAATTATGATCTCTAGGGCACACAAGGACTAAGTCACTACTTTACTAAACTAGTGAGCTACACAAGAGAGCTAGCAAAACTAAACTAGCTACACTAGCAAAGCTACTACTATTATTAACAAGGGAAACAAGTTACTCTATAACAAGTATGAACAAAGGAATACAAGAGAGAGGTAGTGTGATTTTACCAAACCGAGCAAGTGAAGATAATTGATATCACAATGGAATGCCAATCACCAAGGGACACAATATGAACACGAGATTTATCCCCGAGGTTCACGTGCTTGCCGGCACGCTACGTCCTCGTTGTGTCGACCAAGGCTTCGTGGTTCGGTGGCTAATCGGTATCACACACCGAGCTCTCCACAAGAGCGCCACAAGAACCTACCCCAAGCAATGGTAACTCAATGACACGCGCAATTTACTAGGAGTTACCTTTGGCTCTTCGCCGGGGAGGTACAAGCCCCTCACAAAGTCGTTGGGATGGCCACGAACAATCACCAACTCGTGTCGATCCTCCTCCGCTGCCACCAAGCCGTCTAGGCACCGGCAAGTGCCAAGAGTAAAAAGAAATCCGCAGCAACAATCACCAAGATGCCTCTAGAATGCAATATCACAATGCAAGCTCTTGGTTTCACTCGATCTCACTTGGATTCGCACTAACAATCAAAGAGATCGAAGGGAGGGATTAGATCTTGCTCAAGAGGATGTTCAAGAGGTTAGAAAGTCAAGAACATTCTCCCCAAACGCGGCCACGACTTATATATAGAGAGGAGAGGACGGCAGCTCGACCCCCACCTTTCTGCGCTTGGTCGGTAGTACCGACCCTCCTGGGCGGTACTACCGGCTTAGTCAAACTAGCCGTTTACTCACATCCCGCTGATTAAGGCGAAGCACCGACTCTCTGGTCGGTACCTCCGAGGTCGGTAGTACCGAGGTAATGGCGGTACTACCGCCAAGCCAAAATCGGCCGCGAACAGAGAGCTCTGCGAAAATACGCCACTACCGACCTTGCGTCGGTACCACCGCGCGGTAGTACCGAGGTAATGGCGGTACTACCGCCAGGCCATTTTCAAATCTACAGAGAGCCTCGCGAAACCCTTAGAGCCACGGTACCACCGACCCTCTGGTCGGTACCACCGCCGGCGGTAGTACCGAGGTTATGGCGGTACTACCGCTAGGCCAAAACGCCCCCACAGAGAGGGCTGCACCACACAGCACCACCCTATGGGCGGTACCACCGACCACCCTGGTCGGTACCACCGACCATACACAGAAAACTTCATTTTCTTCCCTGTGTTGATCCAAAACTACTCCAACAACTTCTCCTTTGCAAATGTGCTAACACCACCAAGTGTACACAACCTTGTGCAAGTGTGTTAGCATTTTCAAAACATTTTTCAAAGGATTTATCGCCTCATTTTAGTTATGTCATATGCAAATGCAACTAGAGGCAACTTGATAACCGTATACTATGAATTTCTCCTCTTGATAGTACGGCTATCTATCCAAATACACTCACACCCTCTATGGTGTCTTGAGTGCCAAAAGCAAAAGAGCCTATTGGTTATACCTTTGCCTTGAGCTCTTTTATTTTCCTCTTTCTTCTTTTCTTCTAGTGAAGATATGGACCATCTTACGACCAATCACTTGATCATTGCATCACATGTCCATCATCATGCTTCACTTGAGCCATGGACCACCTTTTGCTAATCAAACACTTAATGACAAAGGTTAGTCCAATGGGTTTCATCAATTATCCAAAACCAAACTTGGGCTTTCACACCCGCTCTCGCACTCAGGTGTCTCCTCGACCTGAGGGGCAGAGGCGGGGTGGTCGACCCCCTCCGAGGCCACAGGGACCCCCACCTGTGGAGCACTTGGACCTGCGGGCTGCGACAGCACGTCAGGTACAGGCACTGCGCCTGATCCCGTACGAGGAGTGGTTCCCAGCTGCCAAACACCCTCAGGCCGCTGAGGGTTTCTACACAGTTATTCAGGAGGATTTCTACAGAGCATATGTCAACAGCGGCGTCCATATCCGTCCCCACAGAGTCTGCCCGCTGGAGACTATAGTTGCAGTTGCTGGAGAGGCCATCCGTCCTATGCTCTCTTAACTGCCCGGATTGGCGGATCTACTTGGACGGAGTGGCCATTACGTTGAGGATTGGGTTCGGCAGTTCTACGCGTCCCTGTGGATCTCCCCGGATCACCGGTTCCTCCACTTTGCCTTCAGGGGGAGGTCCTACAGGCTCTACAGCTCACGTGCCAGAGAGTATCTTGGTCTGACTACCTATCCGACTCGGGTTCACACGTTGTGCTATGGACAGACAGAGCCGCCTAGGCGTCCACACGCAGGCGAGATTCCACCTGCCGACTTGGTTCGTGCCTGCTTCCGAGAGCCGTTCGGAGAGGGGTCCAGCCGACGTCCTCGTGACTTGACGTCGATGGCCCGTCTCGTGAACGAGGTCATGAGGCGCACTCTTCTACCCCGGACAGGCTACAGAGAGGGGCTTACACATATTCAGATCTGGCTAGTTCACCACCTGGTTTCACAGCTGGAGTTTGATATTTGGGATGTGATTATTTCTGAGATGGAGGACACACTGGCTGAGGGCTTCAAGGGTCACCGGCAGCTTCCCTATGCTCACCTGATCTGTTTCCTTTTGAGGCGGATGATTCCGGCCCTGCTTCCAGAGCTGCTTTAGTCCCCGACGGAGTTCCCCGTGTACGACACTCGCCAGATTGCCAGGGATCGTCCAGACACTCGTCCCAAGGGTCAGCGCCAGAGGCCGGTTGTCACAGAGACAGAGGCACAGCAGGACGAGACTGTCAGTCATTGGCAGAGGCTGAGCTCGAGCAGCATGAGGGCAGGCAGAGGGAGAGGACCCCGACGATGAGTTTCCGTCTGACAGCACCGACGACGACTACGCTCCTCTTCCGAGGATGCGTCCACAGGGATCTCACGACTCCGAGGCCTCCTCCTCGCGTATGGCCGGCTCCGATCTAGCCCTTCTGGCTATTCTTTCTCGGATGGAGCAGCAGCAGTCTCGACTGTCTGAGGAGGTTCAGTGTCAGGCAGAGGAGCAGCGACGACAGGCACAAGAGCAGGCTCGACTGGCAGAGGCACAGGCAGTGGCCGCAGCATAGGCTCAGGAGCGCCAGGACGCTCTCCAGAGGCAGATGATTCAGCTCCAGACACAGACACTTGCCTTCATGGAGAGGATGGCGGCTCTTCCACAGTTACCTCAGCCGCCTCAGTTTCAGCCGCAGCAGCCCGGGCCGTCGACCTCGTTCTACACGGCAGTTCCTTCGTCGACGGTCTCGCCCTTTCCATAGTACCCGCAGTGGTTCTCACCTCTGCCAGGCCAGCAGCCAGGGTTCACACCGATTCACTCCGGCTTCACTCCCACTCATACAGAGTCGGTTCTCATGACACCTAGGAGTTTGGAGGCTTCTTTCAGCGAGCTCACTGGCCTGCCCACCCCGCCAGTGCTCCAGTTGCCAGTGACCTCTGCTCCAACTCCTGCTCCCGCTACTGGTACTACAGAGACCTTTCCTTCCTCAGTAGCGTCTTCCGAGCCACCGGTCTCTCCTCAGTCAGCTCTCCTCCCATCGCTCAGACCTGAGCTGTCTCGACTCCGTTCAGTGGCAGTGCCCGACCCGACTCCTCCGCAGTCAGAGCCTCCACACCAGAGAGCCAGAGCCCACAGAGGCCGCTCCATGTCAGCTGAGCAGACCCAGACTGCTTCACCTCCACGTCCAGTGTCCGAGGGTCAGCCAGCTCACAGTTCGTCGTCCGACGAGGAGGCCTACCTTGCTCAGTTTGAGACTCTTCCGCGCACCTCGTCGCCCGGCTCGTCTGCTCCCGTCCCGCCTTCCGACTCTTAGGTTTTGGTCCTTGATGCCAAAGGTGGAGAGAGCGTATGTTAGACATAGGGGGAGCCTGTGAGAGGGTTTCGGTTCTTTTGTGTGATCTTGCACTCATATGCATACATGTTTATCTTTTGGCACTTGTACGATATGTGTATGTCTTTTGGTCGTGACACGTGATGCTACACTTGTTATACTCATGTCACTCGTTTATGCTCAGTTGTGACATGTTATGCTTCACTCGCTATTTTCTACATGTCACTTGGTTATGCTCATTTACTTTGCTTCCGCACTTATACTCCGATAAATGAGCTTGTTCTTAAGTACTCGTGTTAACTCTTATTATGTTGAGTACTTATGTGGACTTGGTTTGTATAAGCATGCCTAACCCCTTTTGATCTTATTGTCACATGCTTATATGAACCAAGCTATTGAAAACCTCACCTCTCTTTCAAACATACTTGAGGTTGTCATCAATCACCAAAAAGGGGGAGATTGTGAGCATCTAGGCCCCCAGTGGGTTTCGGTGATTGGATGACAACGGTAAATTACTATGACTAACATGTGTTTTGCAGAAACAGCTGAGTTAGGCCATGGTAATGGTGATCGTGAGGGCACTATGGTATTCATGCCCCCTTGTTGATGGAATTCGTTCAGTTTTCAAAGGATGGACGACGAAGACGGTGATAGGCTAGTTCTAAGTGTCATTAGGTGTTGAAGGACACTTAGAGTAGCATAGGTCTTTGTTTTATCTTTGGCCGTACTATTAAGAGGGGTTTGAATGGGTAGCTTGACCTAGGTGAGACTTTTGAGTTAGGTGTGGTGCACACTTGTTAACCAAAGCCCTAGGTAGCTTAGAAAGGTCCCTAAGATCATAAAGATGAAAGTTCGTGAAGGGAGCGTCGCAAACCGAAGTCGTTTTGGACTTCAAAATGCGACCAGACGCTGCGAACCCTAGTGACCGGACGCTGGGCATGCGTCCGGTCAGTAGTGTTGGCTGAGGAGTGGGCCTGGTTGTGACCGGACGCTCCTCAGCAATCGACCGGACGCACCTGGGGGGGTGAGTCCGGTCGCGTCCAGAGAGGTTCCAGAGAGGAAAATTGTGGACCGGACGCGTCCGGTCAGTGGTGATCGGACGCATGCAGGCGTTCGGTCAACACTTCGTACGAGTGTCAGTGCTAACGTCAGTTAGCCGTTGGGCACTGACCAGACGCGTCCGGTCACCCCGACAGTGCGTCCGGTCAGTGTGTAAACTGGCTGGACTTACCCTTTCGTGCATGTTTCGAGTTAGGGATTATAAATATGTCTCCCCCTCATTCATGCTGTTACTCTTGCTCATTTGAAAGGTTCCCAAACACATTGTGATTACAAGTGAGTGCAAGAGGCCTAGTGAGGTTGAGAGATTTGATAATTGAGTGATCAAACACCTCATTAGTGAGTAGAGAGTAACAAGTGTGCATCCACCCATCTCATTAGCCTTGCGTTGGTCAAGTGAGAGTTCTTGCTTGTTACTCTTGGTGATCGGCATCACCTAGACGGCTTGGTGGCGATCGGAGAGCTTGGTGATCATCCGAAGGCTTTGTGGATGACCCAAGCCATTGTGACGGCAGCGAGCGATTCAGGGCTAGTGGGGTGTGAGCTCAGCCGGAGTGGTGAAGAATCAGCTCGTAGTGAGCACTTGATCCTTGCGCGGATCAAGGGGGAGCAATACCCTTGCGCGAGTGCTCCAACGAGGACTAGGGGGTGTGCCGACACCTCGATACCTCAAAAAAATCGTCGTGTCATCTCTACTCTCTTTACCTTCGCATTTACATTTGAGCAATTCAATTCCGCACTTTACTTATTGTTCATCTCTATTTGAATTGCCATGGTAGAGTAGAAATGTCTTAGTGTCGATCTTTTGCTTGGTCTCACTTCTAGGCACTAGGGGGTTAATTGGGCTTGATAGGATTTAATTATCGCGAAAAGTTTTAGAAAAGCCCAATTCACCCCCCCCCCCCCTCTTGGGCATCTTGATCCTTTCATTATTAAACAAATTTATTCTTCATTACTTGTAAATTCAAATTATATGACAAACAATAAAAAGTAGCGGTGTATATTTAAATCCATCATGGAAATCAATCTATCATAGAATGAACATGTTGAGCCACTAGATATTATCTAGCGCTCCTAATTTTTTAAAAAAGTGTTCATTATCATGAACTTTTAAAATAGTTAGTCGTGACAATGTTTAGTTGTAGAGCACTTACCATAGGTGTGGTAACCAAGACACAAGACAATGCAGCAATACTTCTATCACATATCAACAGTTGAGATTAGCATCCACATTAAGTATGCAGTCACAAGACAGACTTTTTTTTCTTGCATGTAAATTTAAATTATGCGCAAGTGTTGAACTGGCCAAAATAGTACGGTGCAGTGCATGTCTACAGCGAAAATTAGAACCGTTCTATTGTTACAAATATTATGGATATTTAATTTTCCTCCTGATTTAGTACACCTATAGAAGATAAATGTTAATTACCATCATTTTTAAATATACTAGGTACAACTATTTTTAAGTCTAGAACATATTTTGAATGTATGTTGGGTATTGAAAAATAACTAATTCTTAGAAACAAATAAAACTTTGCCATTTGAATGTTTTAACAAAAATACGACTAAATGTTATTTGAAATCAAGTTGAGTTAGAAACTATGTATCATTTCATTGTCTATTCTTGGTATTCAGAGGCTGGTCCGATTGGCGGATCGGATAAAATGCTCTAGTAAAAACAAAGTGCTTAGAATTTTAGAGTGGTGAGGATAGTGACGCGATGATGCAGCAATACCTCATAGGGCCTTTGAAACATTGTTGTGTTAAAAACTATGCTGCATCTCATTATATTTTTTTTTGCTAGGATACATTTTCAAATTTGTGCCTCCCTTGATAGGCAATGGGTGGATATGTTGGTAGCAAGAGATACACCGATGTGTCAGGCTGTTAATAAGTCTATTTTACATATCATTTGACACCGAATGTAGGTTAGGAGAGATTCTCTTTTTACCAAGCACCTCTATAAAAAAGTTTGAGCTTGACAAAATAAGATTGTACATATCTACTAAACCCAAAGCAGCCAGACAAGATTTTTTTTAAAAAAAAAAAAAAAAACTGCCAGACAAGTCCGGTGAGAAAAACGAAAGGTGAGTGAACTTGTCCCATTATCTTTATTGAACAGCAACGAACACCACTATCTTTATTGAACAGCAACGTACACCAGCGCAAATGTAATTAATACATACAAATATATTGTCTTACAAATTGGGGGTAGGATATGTTCAGTTCTCAGAACGAAAACAACCAATACACAAGCCTATTTCCGGCCTAGCAATCTAGCATTGCTTGTAGATAACATTTTCTTTAATCCCTGGCTTAAAACCCTTATTTCAATCTAACTAAAATTACAATCCTTTTGGAAGACCGGTCACTGAATCGATCAATGCTTGACTTTCGTCAGCAACAACCTTTGGACCAGCCCCAAGCCTGCTGCAGATGAAGTAGCTAACATCACCCTTGAATTTCTGATCTGGTATCTTCATCTCCGGAGGTGCTGGAAGAGCCTCGACATCTTCCATGGAATGCAATCCAGCATCACCTAGAATCGATTTATCGCCAACCAAATAGCTGCAAGATCATTGTGATCAGATACATCCATAGAGCTCCTGAATACAATCAGTGACAACAGATTTAATCGTGAAAAAAACATTATACTCACTTGCTCAAATCCTTATCCTGTGGAGGGAAATAGTATAAGAGCTTCTGGAGGAGATGTGCTGCAGTTTTACGATTTTTTGCGATTAGGACTGCGTTAGGCCCAGCATCGAAGGTGTAAGCAACCTGCCATTGGACATTCTCAACCAGAGTTAGAGCTCTACTATCCACACTTATAAATGATCTCATTATCACATCACAATAACTGTGGTATTGCAGCAGAATGGGTAAAATGCACAACAGACCACAATTAGTCAAAGTGCAAGTATTAATATCAAAGGGCCAGATGGAAAAATCTGCTTTTGGGCTTACTGGCTTAGGTACTTTCTCTTTTGATGACTTCTTCATAGATATAACATCCAACAGAAACTTTACAAACAGTAATACTTCACACTTATGATTTTGAAGATGACCATCAAATATAAAAAGGTGTCGAACTAAAAGAAGAAATGCAATATGCAGCTATATTTATACAAATATCTTAAGGATATTGCCAAGGTTCACTCCGAAGTTAATAATTCCATAAAAGAGATGCAAGCCACATGTTTTGGCCAGTGCAGTTGATGGCTTAATGTATCAAATCTTATTGGACGGTTGTCAAGGGCGTCGAACCTTGGGTAGCTGGACCTCGGCTACGTAGTTCGTAGCCGCGATCCGTCTTCTAGGGCGAGGTTATGTCCCTCAGCTTCCTAGGCTTGAGAGCACGAGAGGAAGAGATAGATTGATTTGATAATATCTTTGCTTAGATTGAAGGATACATAGTCTCTCTATTTATAGTCCTGGGAAGACTTAGCCCTTAAGTAATCTAATCAAACCCTAAACTAATCTAATCCGACGGCGGAGGCGTTACAGTACCGCGTGAACAGTACCCGCGATGCTACAGTACTCGCGGGTACTGTTCATGTTGGGCCTGCTTTGGGCCCAGCCAAGTGCGCGCCCGCTGCTCTAGCCCTGCGGCTGTCCCTCTGGTGTCTGGTGCATGTGCGCCTCCACATGACATCTCTCCCCCCCTCGAGGTCCAGCTCGTCCTCGAGCTGGAAAGTCAGACAACGCTCGCGGAAAGTGTCGAGGTTCGCCCAAGTACCAGAAGTCGCTGTCTTGCCATTCCAGCGGACGCGAACCTGCTGAACGCCACGACCAAGGCGTGTGCGCACTACACGTTCAGGCCCTGGGTCGACAACACTATGGTGGATGGCCGACAGTGGTGGCGATGCAGGCCCGACGAACGTCGACAGGATGTCCAGCGTGGTGAAGAACAGGTCGGTGAAGGCGGCCAGCAGGCTGTCTAGAAGGGACGTGCTGGCCGAGGTCACGCGGGAGCCGGGCGCGTCCGGCCTTGGCAGGCCGTGCCAGCACACCTCGTGGCCGCTGCGCCGGAAGGTCAGCGCGTGCGAGCGCTGAAGTCCCACAAGATGGGCCCTAGCGACGCCAAGCATTGGGTCCCCAGGACCATGTCGAAGCCGACGAGAGGCATGACGTAGAGGTCGGCGTGGAGCGCAGCGTCGTGGATGGAGAACGCGGTGTTGCGGACGACACCCACACACGGGACGCGTTCGCCGTTGGCCATTGTCGCGGGTGAGGCGGGTTGGTGTTGGAGCGGAAGGCCTGAACGCTGCGCTGCGTCCTCCGAGATGAAGTTGCGAGTGGAGCCGGTGTCGAGGAGGGCGTTGAGGGTGACCGCGCCCAGAGCCACCCGGACCTGCATCGTGTCGCAGATGGGAACGTCGGTGACCGCCTGCAAGGAGAAGACAGGGCCTCCCCATCCTGGTCCGCATCCAACGCGGCGTCCTCGGCATTGGCGAGCGTCACGCCGTCGATGTAGAAGATGCGGCGGCAGGACCCGGTTATGGCGGCCACGGGAGTACTCTTCATCGCAATTGTAGCACAGCCCGAGGCGGCGGCGTTCCGCCTGCTCCTCCTGGGAAAGGCGTTTTACTGGTCTGGCCTCCATCTTGGCCGCGGGCGCGCCCGCCGGCGGAGCAAGGAGCGCAGGGCGCTGGGCTGGCGCCGGCAGCAGGAGCGGGGCAGGCGGCCGGGAAGCGAAGCCGGCTTGTCGAGCTCCATCAGCTCCACTTGGCGGGCCAGGCTCATGGCGGCCGCGAGCGACTGCGGGTTGTGAATCTGAACTGCGTGGCTCAACGGCGGCAGGAGTCCCCCCGTGAATAGCTGAACGCGCTGGGCTTCTGCAGCGGACCGGCGCGAGGTAGAAGCGCCTGGAAGCGGTTCTGATACTCCTCGACGGTACCCGTGCGCCGGCACTCAGTGAGCTCGTACAGCGGCGCTGAGCGCAGGGGCGGACCAAATCGCAGGTGGAGGAGATCCTTGAAGCGATTCCACCTGGGAGTCCCCTCGTCCTCTTGGAGCTGGATGTACCACAGCTGGGCGACGTCCTCCAGGTTGTATGAAGCCATCCACACCTTCTCCTCCTCCATGATACGTTGCTGATGGAAATATGATTCACATCGGTTGACGAAGATCAGAGGATCGGTCGTGCCATCATAGCGCGGAAAATCCATCTTTTGGAACCGCGGGGGACGATCATTGTGGTGCTGTCCATCCGAGCCGCCGCCCGGACTAGACGAGGACTTCTCCTTGTCCTTCTTCAACGTCGCGACATCGGATTGCAGGGACGCGATCGTGCCCGTGAGGCTCTCAATCATCTTGGCGAGGTCGGCGTTGGAGGGATCCGCCATGGGTGAGGAGGTGGAGGTGGCTGAAGGTGGAGATGGTGGAGGGCTGGGTGGCGGCGCGGCGGACTGGAAGGAAGGCAGCAGCGGCGTCGAGCGGGTCGGCGGAGCTGGAAGACGAGGATCGGCGTGACCGTGATACCAGGTTGTCAAGGGCGTCGAACCCTTGGGTAGCTGGACCTCGGCTACGTAGTTCGTAGCCGCGATCCGTCTTCTAGGGCGAGGTTATGCCCCTCAGCTTCCTAGGCTTGAGAGCACGAGAGGAAGAGATAGATTGATTTGATAATATCTTTGCTTAGATTGAAAGGATACATAGTCCCTCTATTTATAGTCCTGGGAAGACTTAGCCCTTAAGTAATCTAATCAAACCCTAAACTAATCTAATCCGACGGCGGAGGCGCTACAGTACCGCGTGAACAGTACCCGCGATGCTACAGTACTCGCGGGTACTGTTCATGTTGGGCCTGCTTGGGCCCAGCAAGTGCGCGCCCGCTGCTCTAGCCCTGCGGCTGTCCCTCTGGTGTCTGGTGCATGTGCGCCTCCACATGACAACGGTTTTGTCCTATTTGAGCAATATCCAACTAAGGTAGCACAGCTGACGAACAGAACTAATTATATGTTACGGTAATTTACAAGATAGCAGTTCTTTTTAAAAAGAAAAAATACAGATGTTGAAGAGCAATAAAATAGACACATGTTTTGGCCAGTGCAGTTGATGGCTTAATGTATCAAATCTTATTCAACGGCTTTGTCCTATTTGAGCAATATCCAACTAGGGTAGCACAGCTGACGAACAGAACTAATTATATGTTACAGTAATTTACAAGACAGCAGCTCTTAAAAAAAAATAACAGATGTGAGGAGCAATATAAATACCTGTGGGGTTCCTTCTGAGTGGTTCCATTTTTCCACAAGGCTAATTATCCTGTGGTTGATTGAGACCAGAAAAAAAAAACGCCTCAGATTTCAGCAATAACATGAAACCCAAAGCCAATACACTGCTAAAACCATATACCGGTGTGACGTGTCATTCATATAGAAGATAGGAGGGCTCGTGTCTAAGCATACAGCATGAAACTGGTTGCTATCCCCCACAGTAATTTTGCAAAGGATTCAAATCACGATTCTTGATAGCCTCTTCCATTTTCAACACCCGACCTGGCACCACTGTCTGAACATATGGACAACCAATGCAGTGCACGTTATCACAGGAAAAGAAATAATAGTCAAAGCAACGCAGATGAAATTGCCAAAGCCTTAGGATAAGATTCCAAAAATCGAAATAAATCATGATCTTTTTAGAATTTGACTCCAAATAGTTAAAGCTCAAAACAATTTAAGTCCCCAGAATGAAAATACAGTCACCTGGGCCCTGTACTGTAAGAGGGGACTTGTTTGAACACTATCTCGCATCCCACTGGTGCTACTGGTTTCCTTCTGCTTTGAACTGACCTGATTCCACAAATGAACGTGTCAACAATTTATGACATCAGAAAGAGCACAATATGGGGGAAAGGCACAAGTATAAAACATTAAGAGAGTACATATGTGAATCAGAATCGCTGAAGCCACAAGATAACGTGTTGTACACGTAGCAGGAGGTCATGCAGGACATAGCTCACGTACCACTGCAATAATAATTACAAGATCGTTCCAATGTGTTTCATCAGCAAGCTGCACGGCAATACTGTCACTTCCATCATCTTTCTGCAAGCAAACAATCAGGCCCCAATCAGTCATTATTGAATAGGCCAAACATGCATTTAACCAAGGCTGGTTCTCTGTCATAACGATTACTCACTTCTCCCATACACCATTTCACAAAACCACCATATATACTGCGGCATGCACTCCCAGATCCCTGCCTGAATGAAGTTGAGAAAATATCAGTCTGGATTTGCAAGACTCACGAGTTATTAGCACACAGATTGGCAAACTGAGTACAGTATGTCAAGTATAAAAACAAAATGTTTTTACCAATAACATGAACAGACTTGCTATTGAAGAAAGTTCTCCATAATCTTCTTTCAAATTCATCAGCTTCCCAAGGGTGAAAACTGCAGCAATATTCAATAATAAATGCTTATGTGATGATACATGATCTGAAAGAAAAAGCAGAAATAAATCTTGCTGCAAATAGTTTTCCAGATGGTAGTTTTTGCTAATACAACTGACTATGATGAGCCAGAGGTCATGACAGCTTATATTTGAGAACGGGGGGAGAGTGGGAGACAATCAGATTATGACGATAACAGAAGAGACTTTACCGAAACAGGCAAGGCCAGCAGCCGAAGAGGCCAAACCAGCAGCAGTGGGGAAGTTGTTGTACGAGGCTATGTGAACATGCAACTTCTCCCAATCTCCTTGTTGATCTTGATGCCCTTCTCGTCCTCAAAATCGCGTGCACGCTTTCTGATCTCTCTGAGGCAGCTCTGAAACCTTCCTCCTAATAGCGAGATCTCTGCCCAATTATCCCAAACCCAAAAGCCAACGTAAGCAGGAAGGCCATCTTTTCAGGGTTATACTGTTTCGTCAAATCAAAGTCATATATACTAGAATTCTTTATCTGCCACTTAGTCAGCGTTCAGAGTGACGCATAAAAAAAACAAAAGGCATATAGTGTTTTCCCCCTTATGAACAGACCACTGAGCAGACGAAGCGGCGGCAGAGACAAATTAGCAAGCAGAGGAGGGGGTTGGCAATGACACACCTTGCCATTGAGCCACATGCGGTCGGAGGGGAATGAGGGGCTGACGGCGACGGTGGTGGTGGCGGAGAGGTGGTCGGGGTCGAGCGTGACGCTGATGCTGTCGTTGACGGGGAGGATGAGCGCCTCGTCGCGCTTCCCCCAGTACTTGATCACCGCAATGTTGGTCGGGGTCCGCCCCGTTGCCATGAGCACCCACTGCCCCTCCGCCGCCGCCATCGGATCCCTGCTCTACGCTCGATAATTTTTGCCAAAACAAAAGGCGAAGTTAGTGGCCTGGTGATTAGATCGGATCCGAATACAGAATAGTTTAAATTGCATTCGGGTGCTCAGTTTTGCTGGGGGCGGGCGTACCTGGTGCTGTGGGCGCTCGTCGCCGGCAAAGGGTCCGACGAAGACCTGGGCAGCAGCGGGAGTAGAGTGGCCGAGTCGAGCTCTCGGTCTCGAGCCAGGCGGAGAAGACGAGGCAGACGGGATATGTAGGGGAAGAAAGGAATCCGGGAAGGAATTGGGAAGAAAAAGGCGAACATGTAAAACGACATTTATGGCCGATTTCTCTTTTTTTTTTCTGCGTGCACACGCGCATGACTACGCTGGTTCGGTAAGGAGAACAACCCGTGAAACCGGCTCATGCTCTCTTTTTTTTTCTCTTTGTTTTACCATGAAAGTACGAATGCCCAACGTTAATAGCCCACGTTGGCAAATGGCAACACTTAGGCCACGTTAAGTTCGCGAAATATTCCCAAATATTTTGCGCAGTATCCGTTTAGAACGCATGCATGGAACATTAAATGTAGATAAAAAAAATAACTAATTGTACTTTTAGTCTGCTCATGTCGAGACGAATCTTTTAAGTTTAGTTGGGTCATGTTTGGATAAAGTTTGTCAAATAACAACGAAAGTGTTATAGTAACTTTTCGCCAAATATTTCGCGAACTGAACAAGGCCTTAAAATCCGTTTGAAACGTAGGAATTTCAAAATATTATACTGGATTTTACACAACTCAGTTAACTGTTCATAGAAAAAACATAGAAAATTCTCATGTCCCAAAAAAAAATCCTCAAGAGTCAACTCTCCTCGTACCGAAGAACGTCGTTGTCTTGCTCTCCTCGTCTCCCCATTTCATCTATGCGCCGCCGAAGCGCCAGTCCCAGGACGTGTTCGTTTTATTAACTAAAATTTTAGCTGTATCACATCAGATGTTACAACTTAATTTAGTCTATTAAAAATAGACTAATTATAAAAATAATTTATCAGTTAAAGGCTAATTCACCAGACATATCTATTAAGTCTAATTAGTTCCTGATTTGACGATATGGTGCTAGAGTAAACATTTGCTAATGATAGATTAAATTGATTTAATAGATTCGTCTTATTAACTCTCCCGTGTGACGGTGTAATTATAGTTTTATAATTAATATATTTTTAATAGACTAAATTAGTGTTGTAACATCTTAGACCCCGTTTGGTACAGCTCAGCTTTAGACCTTTTCAGTTCGCGAATTTTTTGGCGAAAAATTACTATAACACTTTTGTTATTATTTGACAAACTTTATAGACTAACTAGACTCAAAAGATTCGTCTCGACATGAACAGACTAAAAGTACAATTAGTTATTTTTTCATCTATATTTAATGCTCCATGCATGCGTCTAAAATTCGATGTGACTAGAATCTTGAAAAAAAAATTGGGTACTTTTCGCAAACTGAACGTGGAGTGGAGCTGTTTTTTTTTACAAAATAGCTTCATGAGCTACTTTTTAGGTAAAACTGAGCTGTTTTAGAAAAAATATTTTGCAAAACAACTTCACCAACAACTTCATGCATGGTTGAGAGAGAAAAAATGAGGGTGTAAGCTATGAAAAACTACTTTTTTTTTAGCTTTATCTCAGCTTATGGTTTTGTGAGAGGGAGAGTAAAACAGCTTTTATGGGTAATGTTTCGGTGTTTGTTAAAAAAAACAACGCCTCGCCTCGTCTCCTTCTCAGGCGTTGTCCACGAGTGACGAAGCATCGCCTAACCTCCGCTACCGCAATCATGACGGTGGTCGAGAACGCTAGAATCGGTCGACGCCATTGGAACCTAATCGAATATCCCTGTCACGGTCCCCTTGTCATCTCTAATCCGAGTCCGATCGTGAGTATTGCTGATAAAACTTCGATTCGGGGAAAAAAATTGGGTAGAAACTGTATACATTGTACGACCGTACATACCTACCATCATTGTTTGCCACGTGTACAGGTAATCACGCACCTTGAAAACTTTGGGCTCGGCCTCATCGTGCACGGTGTTGCTAGGTTGCTGGGCTATTGGGCTGCGGCTGCTGGGCTTCCACACGCATGGATGGGTTGTAGTAGGTGAACACGTGGAAGCAATCCAAGGCATGTATGCACGGCCCCATGGTGTATACGGTTTCCACCCAGACCACGGTCCGCTCGCCATCGTTGCCGCCGTTCCATACCGCGCAGGTCGCCTGCTACGCCTTGCTCCCAGACGGCCGCACCCTCTTCGTGTCCGCCGGCAGCAGGCGGCCGGCAAATAATAACAGGAATGATCGGCCGTGCACGTTCTCCTTCGACGCCGAGCGGCTCGAGTGGACGCACCGCGGTGACTGGCTGCTGCCTTTCGCCGGCCAGGCCTACTTCGACGCCGAGCTGGAAGCGTGCGTGGGTCGGCCTTGCCCGTGACGAAGACAGCGCTGGCTACCTTTGTTCCTGCGATGATGTACTGCCACCCGCAGCGGCCGCTGCTGACACACTGACAGCAAGGTAAGACTATCCGTACTCACGTTCCTCTATTTTCATCATCTATACTGTCTGGTCATTAAGATTCTCTCCTCTATACTTATTTTTCCGCATCCATTCATCCTCTATATTATCCTCTATCCATGCGGGCCTACTTGTCATTTTATCTAAATATATCTATGAGAGATCTAGTTTTAAAGAATTAATTGGAACGAATTCAATGGTACAATCGGAATTTAATTTGATTTTCGGTTTGTAAGATATAACATTTTTTATAACTTAAAAGGGTGGGACCCACTATAAACTGCTGCAGCTGCTGCTCTCTGCGCTGGGTTGTGCTGTGCCGTCCATCTCCGCTAAAAGCGCTGGCGTTCGGTGCGTTTTAACGGATGTTCTCACATACAGAACCTGGTACCGGCTCCGACTGCGAAGAGTTTTTTTATGCTACGGTGTTTAACGGACCGGTATACCGTAGCGGTGCGGTTGGATGGTCTTAGCGGAGGAAGCAACGTGGTTGCGTGAGAGAGGGCGAGGAGAGAGGATAGCGTGGGCTCCATCCAATTTCGTTTAAAAAAATACTATATCTCATAAATCGAAAGTCCAAATTAAATTCCGATTGCACCATTGAATTTGTTACAATTAATTCTTCAAAACTAGATCTCTCATGGATATATTTAGATAAAGTGATAATAGACTCACAATGGATAGATGATAATATAGCGTATGGATGGATGCGGAAAAAATGAGTATAGATGAGGGAATCTTGATGACCAAACAGTATAGAGGATGAAAATAGAGAAATATGAGTGCGGATAGTCTCATCCGGCTGGTTTGCCGTTGCCGGTTCCTCCCCTCCCTGGCTCTCTCTGGCTCCCTGGCCCGGGCCCCTGCTGCGTGCGACCACATCAGAACGGCTTGGATTATTGGACCCGGTCGGCAGGAGTGGGTGCCGTGTCGAAATGGACTGGCGACTAGCGAGGCGAGCAACGACCAAGGACGATGGACGGAGCCGTCTTACACTATTCGCACTCACGTTCCTCTATTTTCATCCTCTATACTGTCTGGTCATTAAGATTTTTTCCTCTATATCCAATTCTCCCGCGCTCATTCATCCTCTATATCATACTCTATCTACCGTAGGGCCCATGTGTCAGGATTCTTTTTTTCTTTTTTCCTTTTTCTTTTTCCCCTTCTCCTCCTTATCCATTCGCACACGCCACCCGCTCTCCTCCTCCTCGACGTGCCCGCGCGGCCTAGCGCCGGCGCGCTCTCCTCCTTCTCCACGGGCCCGCGCGGCCCGGTGGTGGAGCTCTTGCCTGCGCAGCCGGCGGCGGAGCTCGCCCGCGCGGCCGGCGGAGCTCTTCCTCTCTCCTTCCGGCCATGGCTCCTTCCGTGCCGCCCCTGCAGAGCTCCTTCTGGCCATGGCTCCTTCCGGCGGAGCTCGCCCGCGCGGCCAGCGGCGGAGCTCGCCCGCGCGGCCCCGGCGGCGGAGCTCTTCCTCTCTCCTTCCGGCCATGGCAGCGCGGGCACCTCCCTCTCTCCTTCCGTCCATGGCAGCGCGTGGTGGGGCCGCCGGCCTGGAGCGCATGTCGCTATCCGTCCGCCATCCCGCCGAATTTGACGGACGGGCACGGGTAGCGGACAGCGTAGCGAACGCCGCTGCAGCTCTCTCGTCCGTGAGCGCGTACGCTATATGCGTTAGCGGAACGCATGTCGTTCCCCAGTGCGGTTCGTCTAACGATCCCTCCTCCTCCTCCTCCTCCTCCGTCTTGGAAGCTCGGCCAGAAAACCTGCAGGTACAACAAGGCAGGAAACCTGCAGGTCACGCTGCGACAAGCTCACGCTTGCATGATGTTTAAGCGACCCCACAATTTCACAGAGCCATCACTGGAGCCTTTGGCATTGTGGATCTAGATTTTTGCTCGGTGGAAAGACTTTCTAATATAAACACAAAGCTGACCGCAGGAGGCAACTAGGGATATTTTTTTTAATGTTATTTTCTTACGCAATAGAGATCACAGTTGCGTTACAGCCGGCAACGACACCTTGTAATATAAACTCTCTTCTTGTAATACAATGATACGCACACTCGTGCGTATTCGATAAAAAAAAAGGACTTTCTAATAATGGCGTCAAGTCTAGACTCTCCCCCTTAGCTATTCACGGTGATCGGTAATGGCGCATGAGAGATTAAAAATAGGTCACTCTTTTTTTGGAAGAAGGAAGTACTCATCATCTTCTAAATTTGGGTTAAAGTTGAAAAACTTTGACTCTCAAGATTATTAAAATACCTTATAATTTGAGATAGAGAGAGTATTATCTATGTCTCATACTTGTACACCAAGGAAATAGCCGGAAAATTTCACATGTACTTGTTCCGTCCTTTTTTTTAACTACCGTTCTCACTTTCTAAGAAGTCAAACGTGTTTAATTTAGACTAAACATAAAAAAAAGACTATTAATATTTGTGATACTTAATTAGTATCATTTGATAATCATTGAATCTATTTTTATATTATATATAATTTCGAGATATAAATAAATGAAATCAAACTTGTACGGATATTATATTGATGATACTTAAACGGACAGAGATTATAGCAGTAAACGTCACGCCGCCATCAGTCCCCAATCACTTGATCCATTCATCACCAGTGACGTTAGTGGCCATGCTTAAGCCCATCCTGCAGTCATATGGAACACTTGCAGGCCACTGGTCCATTCAACGCCGCCAGCCTCATCTTTCTAGCAACTGTGTACTGCGGCAAAGACCATCCATGCAGCAACAGGAGGCCATTGAGGACATCGTCGTAGTGGGCGCCGGGCTCGCCGGCCTCGCCACAGCTCTCGGGCTGCACCGGTAACTAGCATACGTACTTACCCCCTGTTTGATAGATCCGCCAAACGGAACCACGAACGGTGGCGCTCATCAGTTACGCTGACGGCCTGATGACGCCGCAGGAGAGGGGTGAGGAGCTTGGTCCTGGAGTCGTCGCCGGCGCTGAGGACGTCTGGGTTCGCGTTCACGGCGTGGCAGAATGCCTTCCGGGCGCTCGACGCTCTCGGGGTGGGCGACAAGATCAGGAAGCACCATCCCCAGGCTCAGGCGTACGTTACCGTGCATGCGTTCCCATCATCTCGATCTCACCAGCAGTCTCGCTCTCACCGCCGCCTCTGGAAGACCCTCATGCATTGCTTGCAGGCTGCGTGTCATGTTCCTCGTCGACCGGGGAAGTTGCGCAGGAGCTGGACCTCACGGTGCAGCCGAAACGGTGAGGCCGCAACCACCGCCACTCTTTTATTTAGACACTAGTTGCTACGTACAGTACACAGTTACAGACTGATCGACATGAGCGCCGCCACTCTCTGCCTCTGAGTACTGCGGCTACAGTAGCAGAGGATGCAATGAAATCCGTTGCGTCAGGCGGGACTTGCTGGTGCAGGCCTTGGAGGAGGAGGAGCTGCCACGAGGCACCATCCGCTACTCCTCCAGGATCGTGTCCATCGAGGAGGAGGACGGCAACAACCTCAAGGTCCTGCAACTCGCCGATGGCTCCGAGCTGAGAGCAAAGGTACTCACCACCTAAAAAATGATGATGTTGCCTGCTGTACACTACGTACGCACGCTGCTCTGCTCTGATGTTCAGGATGAGTATATGTACATCTGCGCTGCAGGTGCTGATCGGATGCGACGGGATATAAACTCGGTGGTGGCCAGATGGCTGGGCCTCGCGGAGCGGGCCTACTAGGGGCGCATGGCGGCGAGAGGCCTCGCGCGCGCTTCCCGGGCGGGCACGGCTTCGAGCCCAAGTTTCTGCAGTTCAACGGCCGCGGCTTCCGCTCCGGCATGCGACCCTGCAACGACACTCACATCTACTGGTTCTTCAGCTGGACTCCTACGACTGAAAACGGTTAGCAAACTACTCCGTCGTCATGCCAATGTGTAAAGACGTGGTGACAATTAAGCCGCCATTTCCAGTGAAATCCTCCCTCAGCTCGGATTCGTTCCGTAACTAAACTGCAGATAGGGCCGTCATCGAGAGTGGTGGCACTGGTAAGCTGAAGCGGTTCGTGCTGGCAAACCTCGCGGCCTTAAAGGTGCCGGCGAAGGCGCTGGCGGCGATCGAGGCGAGCGACGACGTCTTCGCGGTTGCCGCTGCGGTTCCGGCCGCCACTGTCGCTTGTAGCCGCGAGCATCAGCAAGGGCGGCGTCTGCGTCGCCGGGGACGCGCTGCACCCGATGACGCCGGACCGGGGCCAGGGCGCCTGCGCCGCGCTAGAGGACAGCGTCGTCCTGGCCAGGTGCCTCAGCAAAGGCCGCCGTGCTCGGCGAGGCTGCGGCACGGATCATCGGGAGAGCACCAGAGGCGGAGGGTCGACGCCGGGCTGCGCGAGTACGCGGCGGCACGGCGGTGGAGGAGCGTCCCAGCTCATTGCCACTGCCTACGTGGTCGGATTCATGCAGCAGAGCAACAATGCCGTCGTGAGCTTCCTGCGAACAGGGTCTTCTCTGGGTTCCTCGCGAGAACTCTTCTCAAGATGTCAGAGTATGACTGTGGCACGCTCTGACTCTGAGATACATGGATTGCCTCAGAATTGTAATTTCCGAGGTCCGACGACATGGGTAGTAGTGACTAGGGATGCTAGAGATTGCCACAGAATTCTTCTGTCACGTAGCCAATCTCGAGCTTATTTATTCCTCGGACTGAAGGCTAACCGGAGGGGATTTGATTTTTTTTTTTTTTAGAGAAAAGGGCAAAACCTGCCCGTCTTTAGCATAGCCAAGACAACCAGAAACGTTTAACAGTATTCAGGTGAGATACACCCGTCAGCAAGCACACCCAAAACAGCATAAAAAAACTACCAGAGATGATCATTTCCTACCACTAATCTCTCAGAAACCTTTCTCACTAGCACCACTTCCTACTCAAAGCATCACCTGTCGACAAATTTAGCCAGATTTGCTCCCAGATCCACCACTTGGCAACCCCGAAAGCTTTGGTATACTCCTCTGACAGTGTCCGCC
The DNA here is from genome assembly GCA_009763385.1 of Coix lacryma-jobi var. lacryma-jobi. Classification (NCBI taxonomy): domain Eukaryota; kingdom Viridiplantae; phylum Streptophyta; class Magnoliopsida; order Poales; family Poaceae; genus Coix; species Coix lacryma-jobi. The sequence goes on along the minus strand of VDCT01000703.1, from coordinate 56,312 downwards.
CTTTCTCATCAGACTGATGTTGGAACAATACTGCATCTCATTCATCCACACCTTGCTCATCCACAGATTCTTGAGGGACTTGTAGTGATCCTTTCAATTTGCCAAGCTTCAACGAGAACTCCTGCTTTCTGTCCTGGGGGCAAAGAACTACCCAGGTCTGCACATAGCGGCAATTCTCAGAAGTAGAAGCCTTAGTTCCACTCACTGATCTACCTGAAAACACAGCCCATTTCTTAGTTTCCAGAGCCCCCACAGGCTGCAGCACAAAAGACATTACAAACTAAAATTAATCCCCAATGTAAAAAGATCGAGAGGAATTTTATTCCCTGCAAGTTAAATTTTGCCTCAATTTCTTATAATCCGTCGGGTTAGAAAATAACCGAACAAGAACGGGGCCAACAAAGATCTACCGTCATCTGGGGGAACAAGGGTGGTTAGTGCGCTTCGCCGCGCCTGCTATTGGTACGATTGTCAAGTCTCATAAGTGCCTCTGTTTTGCTGTGTATGGATATACGAAAAACTTGATCGGCCTAAACAGTACAAAGGGTTTAGTTTTTACCAAAAATTTTTCCACTTATTACATCAAATGTTTTGATCTTACATAGAGTATTAAATATAGACTAAAAAATCACTAATTACATAAATTCAAAATAATATGTGAGATGACTAATTTTTAAGTCTAATAAATTCATGTTTTGATAATATTGTTACATTAAACATTTGATAATTACTAATAATTAGACTTATAAATTCGACTCGTGAATTACTCTCCACCATATGGAATTAGTTTTGTTAATAGTATTTAATACTCTAATTAGTGTTAAACACCCGATATGACATCTCAAAACTTTTTTAACTTGGAACTAAACAATCTCTAAATATATCAGTCACTATCCGTCCCGCGAATTGCTCAAAAAAATATTTACATGTCGCGTCAAAGGTATTGACGTATAAGCATAAAACCCACGCAAGTATTGGGATGACGTTGGCCCATAATTATAGTTTATATTATTGGACGTGTTATGGTCGCACCGGTTTTAAATAGAAAAAGATGTCTACAAAAATCTTAAAAATAAAAAAATAAAAAAGTAAAAAGAAAAGAAAAAAGGGAAAAAGAAAAAAAAGAGCTACAGTAACCCAACCCGCGAGGGCGCCAATCCTCCCGCGGGTAGAGATTAGAATATACGGCGATGCTTTTGGAAAACAGCCGATTAAGCCAGCAGCAGCGGATCACGCCCTCCTCACTCTCCGAAGGAACCAGACATCTTTTTGGCCTGCACATATGTCCGGGAGATTTTGTTGCGCCTCTGCCGTCTTTTCATCCGCATCATCAAACATTCAAACCGTACGTGCAACACGAGTGCACGTTCATGTTGAGAATTTGGTTTCTTTTTCGCAAAACGAAAAAAAAAAGAAAGGGGAAGAAAAAGAGGGAAGAGGAGATTAAGTTTGAGATGGCGCATGGAACTAGGGAAAGTCCCCACGTCAGATCGGTAAGAGAAAGGCGACCAACTAGGCTGGGCTCATCTAGCTCTTTCTCGTCGGCCCAGTCCATGACCTGCGACACGGGTGGCCCAACCAGTGCAGCGCCGCGTGAAGCCCCTCGACCGTCCAGCGGCAGAGCGGCCCTGTGGCTTCTCCTTCTCTCGAAGGACTCAGCGGCGCGCGGGGATTTAGTCCCACCTCGGCGAACCAGCACGCGCGAGGAGGGCGAGACGGCTACATAATGCTGCCCAGGGGCAACGTTGCTCCATACTTACCTGGACGGGGTCGATGGGCGATCATGATGGCCCATGGCCTAGATCAGTGGCCCACATTGCACTTGGTGGGTGCGCTGGTCTACCATCTCCCCAAGTGGGAGAGTGGACGTCATAATTTGTGGTAGAGGGGGTACGCGTTCGCGCGGCCCCTGCCGAATCTAACAAATTAAAGTTTGGTCCCTGCGGCTGGAGTTTACCAGTTTTGTCCCTGCAGCTCGTTTACCATGGTACGCGTTCGCGCGGCCCCTGCCAAATCTAACAAATTAAAGTTTGGTCCTTGCGGCAGGAGTTTACCAGTTTTGTCCCTGCAGCTCGAGTTTACCATGGGTACGCGTTCGCGCGGCCCCTGCCAGATCTAACAAATTAAAGTTTGGTCCTTGCGGCTGGAGTTTACCAGTTTTGTCCCTGCAGCTCGAGTTTACCGTGGGTACGCGTTCGCGCGGCCCCTGCCAAATCTAACAAATTAAAGTTTGTTCCCTGCGGCTGGAGTTTACCAGTTTTGTCCCTGCAGCTCGAGTTTATCATGCGCTTGGCGCCAAATTTCCTTAATTTAGATTTTGCGTCATCGCACGGCCCGAGTTTTCCAAGGACCTGGTTTTAAGGCATAGGTGCCCCTAAAAGTTGAGTTTGCTATTTTTTCTTCCCCAAAAGTTGTAGTTTAGCAAGTTCCAAAAAGGTTTTGAGAGAAAAAAATAATGTCATCTTCAAGAGTTTGTTATTTTTGATTTCCAAAAACATTAAATTATGGTCCACATTATTTTCCGGCATTTTTCTCGCCTCGGCCGGTTGGTGTTTTCTTCGTGTCATCCATGTCGTGCTCCCTGTCGGACATGACAGTAGCAGAGAGTATGTAGCAGATAGCGGCAGCAGAAATTGGAGGCAGCAGCTGCAGAGACAGTAGTAGGAGGTAGCAGACGGCAACAACAGACAAGCGTAGCAGGCAGCAGGAGCAGCAAACAGGGGTAGTAGGCAACAGCAGGCGTAGGAAGGAGGCCAAGGTGTGAGAAGAAGATATGCGCGCGCTCGAAGTGTGCGCATTTTTTGCACATAAACAGTAGATTTGGGAAATGCCAAAAGATGGGGAAGAGATATAGGGTACTCTTGGAGATGAATTTTTCTCTTTTTTCCCCCAAAAACATAGATAGTGAAGGGATATGGGGCACTCTTGGAGATGCTCTTAGGAAAACCTGTTCTGGATTGTCTGTATTTACCCCTTTTTTCTATTTGCTTGCTATAAATAGACCATATACATCAAATTGAAATAAAAAAAGGAGATGTTTACTAAATCTGGGATTCTTCCGAGATATAAATAGACCATATACATCAAATTGAAATAAAAAAGGAGATGTTTACTAAATCTGGGATTCTTCCGAGATATAAATAGACCATATACATCAAATTGAAATAAAAAAGGAGATGTATACTGAATCTGGGATTCTTCCGAGATGTGCTGTAAAAGGAGATGTTTACTAAATATGGGATTCTTCCGAGATGTGCTTAAACAGCAGGAGAGAATATAATTTTTTTTATGATGCAATCATGAATAGAAATATTGCTCACATGCCTTATATAACGAATCATTATGGAATAAGCAACATCTTCCAGGTTATTATGACGTTGAGGAAGACATCCTCGTACACACTACTGGAAAATTGTACTTTGCTGAGTGCCTGAGACTTTGTCGAGTGCAAAATATCGTGACATTCAACAAAATTATGTTATGTATTTTGCCTAGAAGTTTCCTTGTGTAGCAATTCATGATCAACCATAGATTTGCATTGTTATATCACATTCACATAGCAAGAAAAATCCAAAATTAGCCTATTTGGCTGATGGTTTCTGCGGTTGAATACTATTTCATCTGATTTGTATGATAAAAAAATACTATTTCACACGACTAAAAAATAGGACTAATTTTGGTTGATTATCTTAAGTGGACGTGCTAATCTTACTGTAATAACTGTGTGTTTGAGTATGAAAAGATCACATCGCCATGGGAAATGGATATTCTACTTCGCTCCTTGGCGAATTTTGCTAGTTCTCTAAATATTCTTTGCCCCGTAAATCTGATTTGAATGGGTTTATGGCATTCGTATCTCTTACAAAATAAACACCTACGCATGTCTATCATATTGGGATTCAACTTATATATTTGTCATGCTCTCAATGATAATATCGAGCAGATAACATTTTTGTTCCAACACCATCTGTATCACATTGTTATGGATGTGGGAACATGCTAGACTATTTTTTTTTTGTGTGTGTGCAAAGCGCACCCATCTCAGCCTCCCCGCATGGCCAGCCGCGCCCGCGCCTGTTCGAATTAGGATGAGATGAGTGAGGGGAAGGGGGTTAAGTGCTAAAATAACTCACTTTCACTTGCAACTATCGAATTAGATTCTTATGGTCTTAATTAGAGTTTCTATAATTTACACAGGAGACTGGTTTTTATAACATACGCTATCTTGTTCGTGTGTTATCTAGCAAGTCAGTTGTAATTTAATGAATGAGACAAGGAGGAGGGCTCGAGGAGGAGGAAGGGGCACAAGAGAGAATGACAGACAAATTAGAATAGTAAATTCAACTCAATTCATTTAGACCATAATTTCATACAAATCTTGCAATATAATCACGTTTCCGACAATTATGCTTACATTTTATTTTTATATAATATATGAATTGACTTCTCGAAAGTTTCACTATATCACTATTGCTCGATTATGAGGATTTTTTCGATAGACGATGTACATTTCTACTGGATAAAAAAACAAAGATAGATACTGATAGATATACTACTATAATACATACTTTGCGTGAACAGGTGAGACCAAAGCCGGGGAAAGTAGCTAAGGCTGTCAGCAGCGCGTACGTTATCGGCGTACTGGAGTAGCGTATAACGGATGAGAAGGCTGCAGTGCGTTCGTTAAATACTACTCTATGCTAACGGATGGATCGGTCATGCGTTATTTGTGGCGTACTGCAGGACGTTCGCTACACGCGCATCAGTGGCCAGCACGAGCCTCAGTGGTGGGCCTCACTCCATTTTCTAAAAAAGAAATGTTATATCTCACAAACCGAAAACCTAAATTAAATTCCGATTGCACCATTGAACTTGTTACAATTAATTCTTCAAAACTAGATCTCTCATAGATATATTTAGATAAAGTGACAAGTGGACCCACAGTAGATAGAGGATGATATAGAGGATGAATGGATGCGGGAGAAATGAGTATAGAGAAGAGAATCTTGATGACTAGGCAGTATAGAGGATGAAAATAGAGGAACGTGAGTGCGGATAGCCTAAGCCCGAACAACTGAGCCTAGACCGAAGCCCATCGTAGGCCGAAATTTCATAGGAGTGGGCTTAGGCAGCCATTTTCCACGAGAACCGGCTTTCCCTTTAGCCCGGTCCGAAACGGAGCCCAGCTGTGATCTGTGCGTCGCCGGAGCGCTCCTCTCCTTTCCGAAATGTTGCCCTCCCATTTCCTTCGGATTATAACAGGGTGTTTGGTTTTTTTTTTTTGAAACATCCCCAGCCGAACTTTTTATTCATTGTTAATACTAGGTTCAGCTGAATCGCGAACCACCAGATCAATTACAAAACTAGGGAGGGGGTCAAGCCAAATATATGGCTGACCCGGGTCCCAATCAAGACCCAAACGCGCTAACTCATGAGCACACCCATTACATGATCTAGAAATGTGCAAGATCTGCACAGAGACAAAAAGAGAACGAATCAACTCACGTGCTTCTCTATAGATTACAGAGGCAGGACATAGGTCCATCTCGTCTGATTGGAGTGCTCTCACTGTATTCATCGAGTCGGTTTCTAAAATAATCCTGGAGATGCCTTGGTCTGATGCCACCTGAAGAGCTGCCACACATGCTTGGGATTATAACAGGGTGTTTGGTTCGTAGAATCAAGTCATGCTTCATGAGGTGATGCATCATGAGTTTATCCCATGAATTTTGGTGGAACCAACTCATTCCTCATCCCTATACTAATTATTAGCTTATGAGGAATGAGGTGGTGATACATCAACTCATTCCAATCCACTAACCAAATAGAAAAAGTGAGGAGTGAGAAGATGATGGACCGCCTCATTATTCAAACCAAACAACCTGTAAATTAACCGAGCAAGAACGGGGGCAACAAGATCTACCGTCATCTGTAGTGGATGCAGGATTTTATTTTTCGATCACCTTCTTGAGCTGACAGGGGATAGTGCAAATCCACCTCTGCTAAAAACAGCTGATTAAGCCAGCAGCAGCGGGTCACGCCTCCTCACTCTCCGAAGGAACCAGACATCTTTTTGCCCTGCACGCTGCACATGTCACGGGAGATTTTGTTGCGCCTCTGCCGTCTTTTCATCCGCATCTTCAATAAAACATTCATGTTGAGAATTTGGTTTCTTTCGCAAAAAAGGAAAAAAAAAAACAAGAAAGGGAAAGAAGAAGAGAGAAGAGGAAAATGTGAGATGCCGTGGAAGCGAACAAGTCCCGATCCCGTCGTGGCAAATTTGGAGTGCAAGAGATTGGCCCGGAGAGGAAGCCGACGTCATCGGTGGTAGCTAGACTAGAAAGGCAACCAACAAGGCTGGGCTATATCTGGTGCTCTCTCTCGTCGGCCCAGCCCATATCCTCTCCCCATGTGCCGTGTCAGCTGTTATCTTTGCGCCGCCGGAGCCCGTAGCGCTCCTCTCCTTCTTCTCCGACTCCGAGACCGACTGCGGACGGGCTTCTTTTCTTTATTTGCTTATATATACTACTACAAGTCTCGACTTTGATTCGGATACGAATTCACCCCCTTATATATGATCCATAAATAAATACAACAGCCTTGTTCGTGACGCATGGCGAAATACGAGTCACGGGAGATAGCAGGAATACAGCCTATGGCGAAGCGCCAATGCTCGGAGGAGGAGCGCGGTTGCCGCAGCATCGCCAAGCGGCCAGCGCCTGAGCGTAAGCAGCATCTGTACCTGCTGCTGGACGACTGGGAGAGGGGCTACAGCGTCCGCAGGCTGGACGTCGACGACGACTTGGACTCCGACGCCGACGACATCGACCTGCCGCCGACGACGCGCTTCACGGAGCCGCCGGTCGCACGCATAGAAGCTGACCGTGGGAGCGATTGCGACTCGGTCCTCTCACACGGCACCAAGATCTTCGCCATGCAGCCGGGCGGGGCCAGCCCGGGCATCCCGGCCTTCGACACGCGCACGCTGGCGCTGTCGGTCTGCCTGTGGCCCTCCCCCTCCCCCGGCGGCGGCAGCAGGGACGGCTACGCGCTGCCCTTGTTTGCCTCCGCCGCCGGCAAGCTCTTCGCGTTCTTGGGCGCCCAAGCCTTCTACCTCGGCGACCAGCCGCCGTACGGCAGCCGGGCGCCGTGGTCCTGGACCGCCGTCGAGCCGCGGCTGCCGTTCTACGCCAGCCAGGTCAAGAGCTACGCGCTGCACCCGGACGGCCGCACCCTCTTCGTGTCCGCCGCGTCCCGGCGGAGCCACCGCTCCGGCACCTTCTCCCTGGACGCGGACGCGGAGCGCCTCGAGTGGACACGCCGCGGCGACTGGCTGCTGCCGTTCGCTGGCCAGGCCTATTTCGACGCCGAGCTGGAGGCGTGGGTTGGCCTCTGCCACAAGAGAGGGCCCAACGCCGGCCGCCTCTGCTCCTGCGACGTCGTCGCCGCTGGGGAGCACGCTGCCCCGCCGCCGCCCTGGAAGGTTGGCGAGGACATGCTGTTCGGCGAGGATTACTCGCAGCAGCTGCGCCTAGGTGCCAAGCTCGTTTACATGGGCGGCCACAGCAGGTTCTGCCTCGTTGAACGTCTCTTTCACAAGGACGACGAGCATCTGGGCAGCGAAGATGACGACGTCTGGCCGCCCCGGCCCAGGCCTCGGCGCCGGCGTGTTCTTAATCTCACCACGTTCGGTGTCAAGTACAATAAGGAGGGACAGCTGCGAACTAGCACGCTGCAACGACGTCGCGCCTGTAAGATGTACGAGCGACCTTGCAATTCTGGGGGATTATCGAATCCAGTCGCATTCTGGCTCTGAGTTTTCAGAATCCAGTGACTGCCAATTGTTTTGATTCAAAGGATCCTCCTCATTTACTCTCCTTTTCTACTTAAACTAATAATATTTTCTTTTACTAGGCCACCTTAAATGACCGTACTAACCTTTGTCTTATCGCAGTGCACGCCACTGTTTCCAAAGCACTTTTGCATGGTGTCATGGTCTCTGTTCGGTTGCTGCTGATTTTAATCCGTACATATCAGTTGTGAAATAATATTTTTTTTTAAAAAAAACTAGCTGTACGAATCAGCCGAGTTGCTCAAGCGAACAGGGAACCTGCACACTGCCATTTCAACATAACAGCATGCAGCAATGTTTGTGAAACTTGCACACTACCCATTTGTTGGGGCGGTGAAAGGACCTAAGGTGTCGCCTAGAGGGGGGGTGAATAGGCTTTTCTGAAAATTTACAACTTATAATGCGGAAGCAATTAGTATGCGAGTTTCCAATTACTTGGAAACTCCCAATCGGAGTATAAACAACCCCTCAAGAGACAAACACAAAGTATATGACTTGAAATTAATCACCTAGAAGGCAATACCCTGCACCACAAAGATTAGCTCAAGGATTAAACAAATTGGGCACAGTCAGTAAATACCGGACATGTCCGGTATCAATACCGGACAAGTCCGGTATGCACGGGTTGTGCGGGACTGCTCCTTTTCTTCTCCAATTTCTCACACAACCTGCAATCACTATGTATGATGTATATATAAAACTGATTGCTTGCAAAACAACTAGCACAACGAAGAATAACAAATAGCCGAAAGCAAAGCACAAAGGAATGACACGGTATTTGTTTCACCGAAGTTCGGCACCCCCTCGGGTCCTACTCTCCGTTGAGCCGGCTGCGAGCTACCACAAAGGTGGGCTCTAGAGGACACCACAGGTCACTCTAGCCGCGGTCTATTTCACCCGCAATGCTCCTTCCACTAGTTGATCTCTTTTGAGGAGAGATCGAACCTTCACAAACTTTCCGAGGCACTCCACAAATCTCTTGGGTGCTCAACGGCGACGCCTAACCGTCTAGGACCGTAGAGTCCAAGAGTAACGAATGCGCACAACAAGATCGACGATTTGCACAAGTGCTCAAGAGATGGCTTGCTCTCTAATTTTGAATCTCTCTCAACCCACAAATGGATTTGGCAATTAGAGGACAATCACTCACTAAGAGAGGGTTGGAAAGTATTTTGAAAGGCTTAGAATGAGTGTGGGAACCAGTAGAATCAGCAGCCTCCAAAGGTGGAGGCTTGGGGGTATTTATAAGCCCACATTCGAAACTAGCCGTTTTCTAGCCGTTGGCTGAGTCAGCTCATACCGGACATGTCTGGTATGCATACCGGACATGACTTTACTGCGTGAGGAACACACTGAACAGACCAACTTTCAAACTTCCCAACAGATCTCGGTAGTACCGACAACTTGGTCGGTGGTACCGCTAGTTATAAAGGGGGTTTTCACAACCTCTCTGGAAGTAGCCAATTTTGACCTACCGGTCGTACCGCTATAACCTCGGTAGTACCGGTCGGTAGTACCGACCCAAGGGGCGGTAGTACCGCCCATCACAAAGATATTGTTAGCCACCAAACCGCAAATACCGGACATGTCCGGTATGCATACCGGACATGTCCGGTATGACTTGACTGCGAGAGAAGCACTCTTAACCAACCATTTTTCAAACCCAGAATAGGATCTCGGTAGTACCGACCACCAGGTCGGTGGTACCGACAGTTAAGAGGGGGTTTTGCAACCTCTCTGTGTTGGGCCAAATTTGGCCTACCGGTAGTACCGCCATTACTCCGGTAGTACCTGTCGGTAGCACCGACGCAAGAGTCGGTTGAACCGCCATAACACAAGCTGCGAGACAGAACTCCGCTAATACCGGACATGTCCGGTATGCATACCGGACATGTCCGGTATGGACTTCACAAGAGCGCCCGAGGCCGAGGCCTGGCGCAGAGGCTCGGGCGAGACGGAGCTTGAGCGCCCGAGGCCGAGGCCTGGCCCAGAGGCTCGGGCGAGACGGAGTTTGAGCGCCGAGGCCGAGGCCTGGCCCAGAGGCTCGGGCGAGACGGAGCTTGAGCGCCGAGGCCGAGGCCTGGCGCAGAGGCTCGGGCGAGACGGATGGCCGCACTGCTGTGGGCTCATACCGGACATGTCCGGTATGCATACCGGACATGTCCGGTATGGACAGACAGTGCAACACTTCAGCTGAAAGTTAGCTCTAGCTCTCTCATGTCTCACTTAGGTTGGATTGAGCACTTATGAAGAATCATCTACTATATGTTGCATCCCTCTTAATAGTACGGCTTTCCTATTTACTCAAGATAAATTGAAATACGAATTTTAAACCTCTTGAGTTGATCTCCATTTGAACCCAAGCCGCTTCTCTTCATTTTCTATATTGGAAGGAATGCTTGTCATGTTTAGAAGTAGATATCCCTCAAGCAAAGCCATCTTGAGCATGTGACTTGACTCCATTCAAGTGATATAATGGAGTTCCAAATGTGCCAAGTCACTCCAATCAATATTGTTGCTAGGAATGTCGATTCTCCACTAGATGCGATCTTCAAGCTTGATTGATCCTTCGACTAAATGCAAGTACTTTCTTCTTCACTCTAGCTAGGTTCTTCGGCCGCCAAGCCGTCGCTTGCCCTTCACCCTTGCTTAGTGCCTCAAAGACTCTTTCCTTGCTATCTTCACCATTTCAAGCCATTCAACCATGCTTCATTTTGAATCCTTTCTTAGCAAACATAAATGCACTATGATTATCCCACAATACGATAACCCTTTATATCAATATCATTCTCATTGTTGTTTTGTGCTTGTGACATGATCTTCATACAACAATCCTTCATTTGGGCTTTGCATTACATTTCAAGTACATAGTGAGATAATCATTTCCCTGTGTCACACTTAGCAAGCATATTAGATCTTTAATCAATATTGTCATCAAATCATCCAAAATCACACTTAAGTGCAACATGCACTTTCACCACCCAGACCGTAGGCGCCTCCGACCCGCATTTTTACTGAAAGATGACGGAGTTTTCGTGCGGATGCGCGCATTCGCGCGGGAGCACGCGCTTGCCTTTGGCTCCGCAAGGCGAAAGAGTGACACAGCTTTCGTGCGGAAGCACGCGTTTCGGCTCGCAGACTGAGGGAAGACGGAGCTTTTGTGCGAAACGAAGCATTCGCGCGAAAGCACGCGTTTCGGCTCGCGGACCGAGAGAAGGCGGAGCTTTCGTGCGAAAGAAAGCATTCGCGCGGAAGCACGCGTTTCGGCTCACGGACCGAGAGCAGGCGGAGTTTTCGTGCGAAAGGAAGCTTTCGCGCGGAAGCACGCGTTTCGGCTCGCGGACAGAGAGAAGGCGGAGCTTTCGTGCGAAAGGAAGTTTTCGCGCGGAGGCACGCGATTCGGCTCGCAGGACCGGAGAATGGCGGGGTTTTCGTGCGAAAGTAGGCATTCGCGCGAAAGGAGTCCGGCATTCCCGGCGGGGGTTTTCGTCTTTCATGACTGGTTTTTCATAAGCTTTCGCAGGTCGCCGGAGGCCTGGGTCAAAGGAAGCGGGCCCACCGGTCAGGAAAAGGAGCCGGAGGATGCTGGGCCCGTCTGAGGGCGAAGTTACGATGATGCCCCCCGCGCCGGAAGAGACGGCATAGGGCCACAGAGTAGTTGAGCAGGGTATCATTGTAATTATAGCTGAGTGGTTGGAAGGGCACTCATGTACTTTCAAACTGATCTGGATTAATATAAAAGCTCCCAGCTTCCCTTAGAGGGGGGGAGAGAACACTGTTCACTTGACCCAACTTCCCACTCTCTTCCGTTCACTTTCGCTTTCGCTCTGTGCATTCGTCCGTGCGACAACCAGCTGTTTCGAGGCCTCGGACTCGAAACAACACCATTCATGCAGCTTTCTAACAGTACAATATTTTCATGTAACAGCAGCAATATTTTAGGTTTCCTGCCCTCTAGATCATGTAACAACAATGATATTTTCACAAGACATACACTCATTTATGAAGACAACCTGCCTGACTTAGTTTAGGCTCTTCTCTCTCTTCATTTCTAGACCCCGTTTCCTCTCCTCAAGCACTCCCCCCCAGATCCAGCCTGAGCTCATCGAGGAGGCGCCCCGGCAGCAATGGCAACACAAGGAGATGCTGACCCAGGTCAAGTTGGAGACGCGTGGAGGCGTAGGGTCCCCAACAACGGAGTTGACTGCATACAGAGGCACGTGCTCAGCCAAGATGGCGACTAACCGAAGCAGCAGTAGATGGCATTGGAGGCTCCTCGTGTCATCTTCTCGTTTTCTACCTCGACACCGTGGGGTGGGGCGACCATGACCTTGGTATGGATTCACGACGTCGTCAGGCGAGGCAACCTCGCACTCAACCCCGTTGTGCGAGACCACCTCGTTCTCGACACCACGATTGTCCCCTTTCCCCTATTGTTCCTTGTCATCGATGTGGTGCACTAGATGCCATGGGCGGTGGGTCCGGTATGGAGCTCGGATCCGCCAACGCACAAGGGGCTCAAAGACGAGATTATGATGGTGGGTGGATCTCATGACATGGTGGAGCTTGGATCCGCCATTGCCTGAGGAGCTCGAAGGTGGAGTGTGGGCATTGGGCAATGACGAGGAGCTCGAATTAGGGATGCTAGCGGACGCAGGCTAGCCTGCTACCTGCCAGGCCAGCAGGCCTATACCTGCAAAAAAACAGTCCTAGCAGGCCCAGACGCCAGCATGTGTAACATGGTTTCAAGTGGCTTAACCAGCAAATCCTGTTGGATTTAAGCGGGTGAACCTGTAGGACCCACCGCCTGCCTGCAGGCCTGCACGTCCATGACTCCTCAAAGGCGCCATGGTCCTAGCGGTGTTCCTCTTCGTCGCCGGTGGCCACGGGAGCGGCCACCAATTGCACTACTGGCAGAAGCATTGCTGCTAGTGATGACTTCCACTTCATCAGGATTCACTAGAATGGCTGGTTCCTCATTTGTCGTTGCTGCTCGCTGGTGATTGGCGACTAAGAACTCCATGTCCAAGGCTGTAACAAGCCATGCAGGTTGTGGCAGGCGTCCACAATCCTGCTTGCCATTATAGATGGCCAAACAAGCCTGGCCTGCTGGGCCGACACAAAAACGGCCCAAAAAAGCACGGTCCGACCCGCTAAGCCCCGTGCCTGTGCCAAGCACGGCCCGGCCCGCTGGCACGGCACGGGCATGACCCGCTACAAGGGTCGGCACGAGGTCGACCCGCCCTAGAAGCATTGGATCGGCGGCGCCCCCATCCCACTCCCAAGTCCCAACCCTAAAACATTTTTGCCTCTCGCCTCTCTCTCTCTTCTCTCGCTCTGGCGCGGGCGACCTCTGAAGCAAACGCGGATCTAAAACCATAGCCCGCTCTTCTTCCCTTCCTCCAGTGGCTGGTTGAGCCTCCGGTGGCCGGCACGGGCACACGACACGACCTTCTCTACCTCTCTTCTCCCCCCTGACCGCCGATGTAGTCTCGTCCTCCACATCTTCCCCTCCTTGTCTCCGTCTCGCCTCCATCGTCGACCTCGCTAGGCTCCGGCATCTCAGGGGCTCCAGTTTCATCGGTAAGTACTCCTTGCTCCTTCCTCTCTTCTATATTGTTGCATTTTGTTTGCTAACTTTTGTTTGTTCACAGGTCTTCATTTCTAGCGAGCTCATTGAGGTACCTGGGGGCTGGATCTGTGTGACAACGACGGCGCCGTAGCGTCTGGTGCTCCGACCGTAGTGGTCAGTCGCTAACCCTAACCCTAATTTCATCAACCCTAACCCTAGATCTTGTTACTAATAACTAACCCTGGGCAAAAATAACCGAGAAGCGAATCGAAATAACCGAAATCGAAACTGAAATAACCGAAACCAAAAATTGCGGTTCTCTATTTGGTTCCCACTTCTTAGGAACTGAATTAATCAGGTTAATTCGGTTCCCTACCTCGATTAACCAAAATAACTGAACATAACCAAATTTTAGAAGCAAGCCCAATAAACCTTATAACCTATGCCTAATACCACCTTAACCCAAAATATAAAAGGTGGATAACACCCCCCTCATAGCCCTATCGGCCTCACTTTTTAAAATTTTGGTATCGTGTTTTTTTTTTAAAAAAAATCTCCTATTTTTGTATTATTTTCACTACTTGGGTAAATTTTCGGTTAGTTTGGTTCAGAACCGAAACCGAACCGAACTAACCGAAACCGATTTTGCTCGGTTCCAAGAATTGAGAAGAACCGATCGGTTGCTATTTTTAAGAAACCGAATTTATGTCAAGAATCTAACGTCCAGGCTTATTACTAACCCTAGTCCTCCCTTTCTTGGTAGTCGTTGAGGAACCAGAGGCCGGCGACCATGAGATGTCGGACGAGCAGGAGGAGATCGGTCATTCCATGACCATCAACAACGAGTTGCGGCTCTAGAGGAGGCCTTTGAACAACTTTATCTTGATTAGTTATTTATGTAATGGTTCTGTGATATTTTTAAGACTTGAGACCTTTGTTTCTGTGATGTAATAAACAATTAATATTATTGTGGAGCTGGTTGTACTCTTTTTCCTGTCTAGGGTTTCTCACAAGAATTAGTTTTACCTAGATAGGTTTTTAATGAGGCTGCCATTGCACAACTCTGTTGGGGCGGCACCCAGACCGCAGGCGCCTCCGACCCGCATTTTACCGAAAGATGATGGTGCTTTCGTGCGAAAGGGAGAATTCGCGCGGAAGCACGCGTTTCGGCTTGCGCACCAAGGGGAGGCGCAGCTTTCGTGCGAAAGGAAGCATTCGCGCGGAAGCAGGCATTCGCCTACGGTCCGCATGACCGGAGTAGGAAGGCGGAGCTTTCGTGCGAAAGGGAGCATTCGCGCGGAAGCACGCGTTTCGGCTTGCGCACCAAGGGAAGGCGGAGCTTTCGTGCGAAAGGAAGCATTCGCGCGGAAGCAGGCATTCGCCTACGGTCCGCATGACCGGAGTAGGAAGGCGGAGCTTTCGTGCGAAAGGGAGAATTCGCGCGGAAGCACGCGTTTCGACTTGCGGACCAAGGGAAGGCGGAGCTTTCGTGCGAAAGGGAGCATTCGCGCGAAAGCAGGCGTCCGTCTCCGGTCCGCATGGCCGGAGCAGGATGGAGTTTTCGGGCGAAAGGAAGCATTCGCGCGAAAGGAGCCCAGCGTTTCCGGCGAGAGCTTTCGTCATTCATGACTTTGGTTTTTCTTAAGGTTTTCGCAGGTCAAAGGGAGCGGGCCCACCGGCCAGGAAAAGGAGCCGTGGGACGCTGGGCCCACCAGAGGGCGAAGTTACGATGATGCCCCTCGCGCCGGGAAGGGCGGCGTACGACCATGGAGTAGTTGAGCAGGGCATCATTGTAATTGTAGCAGAGTGGTTGGAAGGGCGCTCTTGTACTTTCAAATTGATCCGGACTAATATAAAAAGCTCCCAACCTCCCACGGTGGGGGGAACACTGTTCACTTCATCTGTTTCCCCGTTTTACCGTCCGGTTTCCGCTTTCGCTTTGGGCTTTCGTTCGTGCGTCAACCCGCTGTTTCGGGATCTCGATCCCCGAAACGACATTGGCGCCCACCGTGGTTGTCGCCCGAGCTTACCATGCCACCAAGGAAAGCGCCGAAAGCGGTCGACAATCTGGAAGCTATCGCCGCGAGGAAGGATGCTCTCGACACCATCGCGGCTTCGGTCCCAGCTAGCCAGGTTCCACCAAACACAGTTGCAGAGCCGCCACCTTTCGGCGGCGCCCTGTCGATAGAAGCGCAGCCGCCGCCGGGAGCTTCGACGAGCCAGAATGTACAACCCCAGGATCAACGTACTTTCGGCAGAGAGGGAACACCGGAAGGGCTTGTCGAGGACGAATTCGGCGAAGAGGATGATGATGTTGACGAAATCACAAGGCACGCCCAAGCAATCAAGGCGTTGGCACAGCAGCAAGACGAAATCGAGAGGCTGTTGTTGCAAAGAGACCAGTTGCAGCAGCAGTTGGCGGCGAAAGCAAGAGAAGACGAGACTCGCAACGCCATTCGTCGAGCTGAGGCGCACAGGAGGCAACTCGAGAAGGAAATTCAGGAACTGCGAAGAGCCGGGGCGGACCCCAACCCGACAGCACAAGAAGATGTATTCATACCAAGGCGAGAGCAGCCACCGGCTTTCGGCAACGCCATCGACGAAACCTCTCCACTCTCGAGGGAGTTGCAGGCTCATCCGTGGCCACTCAATTACAAGCCTCGTATTCCGACTTTCGACGGTAAAGCGAACCCGCGCAAGTTCTTGGCAAGCTACGAGACAGCTGTCTTTTCGGCAGGCGGGGACAGTCAGGCTCTAGCAAAATCTCTCATCTTGGCGGTCGAAGACGTGGCCCACGATTGGTACACCACTCTCAAGCCACTGTCCATCTATTCATGGGCACAGCTGAAAGCCGAGCTGCTGGCCACTTTCCAAGGATTCCGTCCGGATGTCAAGACCACGCGGGACCTCATGAATTGCACCCAGCAAGACGACGAGCCCCTTTCGGATTACCTCAAACGTTTCATCCAGCTGAAAGCTCAAGCTCCGAATGTGCCGGAAGCCGCGGTGATAGCAGCAGCCATCGAAGGCTTGGGGACTGGGCAGTGCGCCGCTCATCTGTCCAGGGAGCCGCCGAAAGATGTCAAGGAACTGTTTGACGTGATGAATGCGTACGCGAGGTCGGACGATGACTTTCGGCGACGCAAGGCCGCCCGCCAGATTCAAAGGCAGGCGACGAAAGCAAGCCGCCCGCCGCCTGTGCCGAATCAAAGGATTGTTAGGCCATTTCGTTCAATCAACAATTTGCAAGAAGAACCGGCGCAATCAGCAGCTGGCACAGAGAGGCCCGACATGCCCGACTTTCATCCCCAAAGAGGATTCGATCAGCCGTTCCGCGGAGGGCGCGGCGGAAGGACAGGACGCGGCGGCCGAGACGGTAGAGGCCGCGGAAGAGGACCCAGGCCGCCATATTGCGTCATTTGTGACGGCAATTTCGGCCATACCACTCGGGATTGCAAATACAGCAAAATGGCGAAAGAGCTGAAAGATAAGGACCAAGCGTCAGCCCCCGCCGAAAGCTCCAAGCATGTTTTCCATAATTCGCAAGACCCGCCAGCTGTGGCGGCAGCATGCAGCAATTACGCGAGCACACCTACGCATCCCCCGCAGTACATGCATCCCCAAAACTTGCATTGGTACAATCCGGCGTATCAGGGCTATCACCTTCCGGTCTTTGCGCCGCATTCGGCGGCGGTTTCGTCACCTATGCATTATCAGCATCAGCCAACGCCGCCACCGGTGTTTCCGGTTCAGACCCAACCTCAGGGGCAACAAGCACAGCCGGGTTTCCAGCAGGCGCAGGAGGTGGAAAATGAAACTAGCGCAATCAACAACATCCTTCCGTCGAGAGGGCACATTTTCGCCATCACGGGCGGATCTAACCTAGAGCACGAAAGCAAGAGAGCTAGAAGGGACTACCACCGAAGAGTCCAGACAGTATCACCAAGGCTTCCACTAAACAGGCCAGCTTGGTCGCTAGCGCCGATATGCTTCGACGAGACCGACTTCAAAGTCCGCGACTACCCGCATTGCGACGCTTTCGTCGCAACAGCCAACGTGGCCGGCTTCACTTTGCACAACATTCTGATTGACACCGGAAGCTCAGCAGACATCCTTTTCGTAAAAGCTTTCGAGGCAATGGGATTCGACAGACGCAGTTTGGACCCCGCCGGTAATTCACTGTACGGATTCGGAGGAAGAAAGATCGACGCTATCGGCAAAAAGCAGATCCCTGTATCCTTCGCCGAAGGGGAAAGAGTCCGCACCGAGACACTAACATTCGACATAATAAACATGGACTACCCGTACACTGCCATTTTCGGCAGAGGTTTCACCAACAGGTTCAACGTTGTCATCAAGCAAAGCTACCTATGCATGAAGATGCCATCCCCTTTCGGCATCGTCACCGTGCATGGAGATCAGCAAGCTTCCAGAAGGATTGAGGGGAAACCAACCCCAGGCTATAGCCTCATCAACGAGGTGGCAAACAAAGGCGAAATGCAAACAACCACCGAAGAGCACGCTATCGTACGCGCGTCGGAACACAAGGTTGGGGCAGCTGAAGAAACGATAAGAATCCCGCTCGCGGCCTCCAGGCCCGAAAGAGCCGTGCATATTGGGTCAAGCATGCCGGAAGAAGAAAGGAACGCTTTGGCATCGTTCCTTGCGAGCAATGACGACATTTTCGCTTGGTCAGCAAGCGACTTGCAAGGCGTTAGCAGAGATCTCGCCCAGCACAGTTTGAACATCGCAAGCGGCGCTAAGCCCAGAAAACAAAAACTGAGAAAAATGTCAAACGAAAGGGCAGACGCGGCGAAAGCCGAAGTGCAAAGATTACTTGACGCGGGAGTAATCCGACCGGTCCAGTATCCCGAATGGCTGGCGAATGTCGTCTTGGTGAAAAAGAAAAATGGAAAATGGCGAATGTGCGTCGATTTCACCGACCTCAACAAATGCTGCCCGAAAGATCCGTATCCCTTGCCTCGTATCGACAAGCTTGTCGACATTGCATCTGGTTGTGAAATAATGAGCTTGCTAGATTGTTTTTCAGGCTATCACCAGATTTGGCTTCATCCCGACGATGAAGAGAAAACCAGTTTCATCACCCCTACAGGCACATACTGCTACCGGCGAATGCCGGAAGGGCTGCGGAATGCAGGCCCTACTTTCTCGCGAATGACCGACAAAGTGTTCGAAAGCCAGAAGCAAAAGAAAAACTTGTTGGCGTACGTTGACGACATAGTGGTCAAGAGCGATAGACAGGAAGATCATCAGGCAGATTTGCTCGAGACTTTCGGCAATCTTCGGAAGAGCGGTTTAAAGCTAAACCCCGACAAGTGTATTTTCGGCATCAGGAAAGGCAAGCTCCTCGGTTGCCTGGTATCAGCAAGAGGAATTGAAGCTAATCCCGACAAGATAGCGGCAATTATCAACATGCAACCGCCCTCAAACCGAAAGCAAGTGCAAAAGTTGACAGGAAGACTGGCTTCTCTGAACAGATTCATCGCAAGGTCCGCCGAAAGAGGGCTGCCTTTCTTCCGAACTCTGCGTAGCTCCGACCCTTTCGATTGGGGGGAAGAGCAGCACCAAGCTTTTCAGCAGCTAAAGGAGTATTTGACCAAGCTAACCACGCTGTCCAAGCCGTCGCCGGAAGCAACGCTCTTGTTGTATCTCGCAGCGTCTCGGCAATTTCGAAAACACTGTACGACTCGCCGAAAGGCAAGTGGGCCAACACCCTAACAACAGCCGTATGGGGACACAACATTTCACGGTCCAGAGCTACCGGCTTCACCCCATTCAGGCTACTTTACGGCGAGGAAGCAGTAACCCCGGAAGAAGTAAAGCTGGGTTCCTTCCGAACCGAAATGACCCCAACTACTGAACGGCAAAGACACGTCGAGCTCGACACCGTCGAAGAAGTAAGGCTGCAGGCTGCAGACAACCTTGAAAAGTACCACGCCGAAACGAAGCATCACAGGGACAGGACGATAATCCGAAAGAACATCAAGCCTGGTGACATGGTCACCATTCGGCAGCCAGATAAGCAAGGCAAGCTGCAATCGCAGTGGCAAGGCCCTTTCGTCGTGGCGAGCATGGCAGCGCCCGGCGTATTCCGGTTGATGAATGACAAGGGCGAAGTATCAGCTCACACATGGAACGCGAGCAATCTGCGTCGTTTCTACCCATAATTCATCTCTTTCTCGACTGTGGTATAATTTCTCCCTCTTTCACCATTTTTGTAATCAAATGTCGTCTGTGCTCTTTTTCCTCGCCGGGGAAGCCCTTCATCGGGCTGCGAGGTTTTTTAACGAGGCAGCCGAATGTAACCGCTACATTACTAAAGTAGTCGTAATTCCCCAAAAAGGTCATACGAACCGGTCGAAGACGAAATCAACCAAGCATAAGGTTGAGACATTCGTCAACACAATGTGATAAAAAGAGAATGTCGAGGAGGTAGGGCAAAATAGACCCCGTCCATCCAACGACAATCTCGAAAGCCTGCGGGCCATATGAAATCCGACCCTCCGACAAAACGAGAGGGCGGAACGAAAGCCTGCGGGCTATGTGAAATCCGACCCTCCGACAGAATGCGAGGGCGGAACGAAAGCCTGCGGGCTATATGAAATCCGACCCTCCGACAAAACGAGAGGGCGGAACGAAAGCCTACGGGCTACGTGAAATCCGACCCTCCGACAAAATGCGAGGGCGGAACGAAAGCCTGCGGGCTATGTGAAATCCGACCCTCCGACAAAATGCGAGGGCGGAACGAAGGCCTGCGGGCTATGTGAAATCCGACCCTCCGACAAAATGCGAGGACGGAACGAAAGCCTGCGGGCTATGTGAAACCCGACCCTCCGACAAAATGCGAGGGCGGAACGAAAGCCTGCGGGCTATATGAAATCCGACCCTCCGACAAAACGAGAGGGCGGAGCGAAAGCTTGCGGGCTATATGAAATCCGACCCTCCGACAAAACGAGAGGGCGGAACGAGCCCGCAAAGGAGCTGCTGAAACTTGAAGCGTCCACGCGCTGGAAGGTGATGTACCGGGTGTGGCTGGGCATGCTCTTCTACTCCGCCAGCATGTGCAGGGGCTACCTGCATGCTAAGAGCTTGGGTGAAGGGGGTGAGTTCCTCTCCTACGTCTGGCTCGTCCTCTCGCTCAAGGGGGCCAAGACCCTGGCCGACAAGCTTCAGATGCTGGAGGGAGACGACGAGGAACCAGCACCCCACATCGATGCCCACCACTAGCTGGTTTGGAAATGAATAATTAAAAACCCTCCAGATGCTTCAATTCGATCGCCGATGCCATGATTTTATATCAATCCTACTGTTTGTTTGTTTGTTTAATTTGTAGCTAGCGTTCTCTTTCTTTGTTTGTTTGTTTAATTACTTTCTAGCTAGCGATCTCCGATCCAACTACTGGCCGGTTTGTTTGTCGCATTGCCTTGTGTTTTGTGTGTGTGCGCGCGTGGGCTTTCGCCCGCGGCTTAATAAATAAACTAAAAAAAAAAGTTCACCCCCTCTGCCTCTGATTTACTGTGTCTCATTTGTTATTATTTGTTGTCTTCTGCGATACCGGTGTCTACTTCTGGATGTACCATTTATAATACGTGAAATTTTACAGCGCTTGAAAAAAAAGTAGAGCTATCTATATTTGATAGATCGAAGACTATCTTTATAGTCTTCTTCTTTCTTTACTCTCCTAGTTAAGTGCTCGTGCGTTACGACGGGTAACGCAAATATGCATATTTGTACAATAATATTTGATATGGGCTTCCTAATATGAGCACCCTTTTTCTCTTAAAAAATAAGTAATGAGCTATTCATTTTACGACAACTCTAGATGAGTGGTGATGGCCAAGTCTAGATGAGTGGCAATGGCAAAGGTAAAACTGCTATCATGTCTAACCAAGTCTAACAAATTTCATTTTAAATATTCCATAAAACTATTCTCATATTTGATCCACTCGAAAATATCTAAACTCCATAAGTTACAAATACCAGAGTTATCCCAAGTTCAAACTTCACATTGAGACTACTCCTTTCATCGGTACATTGAATACAATGAGATAACTCCACATCAGGGGATTAGAAAAAACATCATCAAAAGATTTAGAAAAAGATGCTCCTTCAGCTTAAGTTTCTAGCTTTGCTTCTGTGAGTCAGATCGCTTCTCTCACTTTCAGAGCACAATGGGTCCTCATTTGAAAACTGACAAAGGTGACTTCTTCCTTATTCACGGCTTGATGCACCTTTTTCGTGTTCAATCTCGCCTGCAGTGCATACCTAGGGTCGTGACTTCTTTCTTATTGTTACATCTAAAATTTATCACAACAGTCATAGGCGGAACAAGATAGCTATGCATATATCAGAAGTCTTACACCTAAAGTAACTGCAAGGGAAGAAAATTAAGGTGTGGAGTATCTAAACATTCCATATCAAGCTTGAAGAAATTACAACACAAACCTAGAAGATAGGTAGCTTATACTAACAACTGCAAGCCTCCTCAGCTTTCCTAGAAAACAATTGGCATCAATTATTGACATAAAAGCACATGGAAGTTTAACTAAAGACCAACATGCTCTATCAAAAAGCTCTAGAATTGTTAGTTCAACCATTTTCAGGGTCACGACAACAATGAGATCTACATTGGTAACACAGGGGAAAATAGTATGGTAATTCTAGTTTGATGTAAGGGTCATTATATTTTTACCTAATATTATTTGTTGCAACATTCCATTTCTAAGGTCCATATTCATTGACATGGTGCAAAGAATGAACAAATTCAAAGTACAGATGCTAAGTTGTAGCAAGAGTGAACAAATTCTAACAACAGCTAGGTTTGCAATGCATTCCAATTTGAGTAGGTGCGCAGAGTAATGCAATTAGAAAAAGCATACATATGCTATCAAGTTAACTACTCCCTTGGTTGTGATTTCTAATCAAAGTACAAATATTATATGATTTGTAATTTTGCATGCACTGTTCACAAGAAGAAAAAAACATCGAGGACTCATTTATTTATACTACCGAGGGTGTGACAACCTTTGCCTTTTTAATATTTGTTTTTATAGTGTGGTAACTAAAAATTCAGCATAGTAAGAATGCACTTTTCATAATGGCCAATAGACTATATTATTGCCTTGATTCATACTAATGATAGAGTACATGAAACGAGAATGATAATTAACTGATAGTGATAAATTCTTTATCCCTAAAACAGTGGTACTGTGCAGGGCATAATTAATTGATGAATGGTTAGATGGTACCTAGCCGGGCCACTCTAATCACTGTCCGACTGAGTATCGATCACCAAACAAAAACAAATTCTCCAAAGGTGCA
This sequence comes from Coix lacryma-jobi var. lacryma-jobi, assembly GCA_009763385.1. Taxonomy (NCBI): domain Eukaryota; kingdom Viridiplantae; phylum Streptophyta; class Magnoliopsida; order Poales; family Poaceae; genus Coix; species Coix lacryma-jobi. Next base: position 33,546 of record VDCT01000703.1, on the reverse strand, counting down.
ATAATATGTATGTCTGAACATTGAACCAAATCAAACTACACAAATCAAAAGAGTAACTCACCATCCATTGTTGCTCACTAAAGCTGCGAACTTGTTCAACATCTATTGCCGTGTGTATATATCTGAACATGAATCATCAATTAAAACCAAATTAAATTGCACCAATCTCTACTTCTCTACAACCAAAATCCCTATTATTAGCTATGATGATAAGAACATGGCACTGCATGTAGTCCACAATATTTAGAAACTACTGATTAGTGTAGGTAGAAGCAGAAAGGTAGAAATGAAAGAAATATAACATTAGCAAACTATATATGTAATAATCTATGTTTTGCACTGAACTACTAATTTATCCAACACTAAGGAGCTCACGTCACCTTAAAGAACATGTCCTAGCGAGTCCTACTAATAGATGCTTTGATGACCAAGAGCTTGATAGCTGCATTCTCAACATCAATGAAATTAAGGTCATAAGTGCTTATGGCTAACCTAACCGGAGAGGCCCACTACTTCTGACAAAAAACGATTGTTGTCACTGCAGATCTTGAGTTCTGGGTGTTGCATCAGCTGGCTACGCAGTACATGGCAGCTGTATTGGTGGGATTCAGAGATACACCGTCATTCCATGTCAGTCTACTTAGCTATCTTTTCACCAATCAAATTATGAGATGATAAAATCAGTCAATTAGAATAAAAAAATATTCATTAGAACATGTGCTACTAATGGCAACTAAGGATAAAGAGCAGTTACTATTAGTGATCAAGAAATCTAAAAATACCATGAATTACCTATTTACAAAATAGGCTGCTTATGTAATCACTCAAAATTTATTCACAAATGCTATTCTGATGACAATTGACAACACAGAACCACAAATGCTAATTTGGGGAGCAGCTGTGCAATTAGGAAAAATATGGCTGCATATAAATTAAAAAAGATCAAACAGAGAGAGAGGCACAAGCACTCACCCATCATCATTGTAGAGGGCATATAAATGCTCAGTACGTCCATCATCAGCAGACATCCCGATGAGCAGAGGGCATGTATAGGATTGACAGCGGAGCACAATGCAGCTCCATGAGCTGTGCAGTTGCCACCCATCAGGAATTTTTGAGCCTCCACTCATCATTTCCATCAGTCTCACCATGGAACACCGGTCAGTACATTGGCACGTAATTCATTCATCGGTTACAAATTGAGCACATTGTTTCAAGTCACACGCATTGCATTATAAAAAATGTCTACTGAATGCTACTGCAAGCCTCGTACTGAAACAAGAAAACATGCTTCTTCTAAAATAAAAGACAGAAAAAATGTGCTAGTGCAAGCAGTATCTTTTTTTCTCCAAACATCAACAGGCTAGTGCAATCAGGGACTCACCAGGCATGCTTCGCCATCTCTCCCAACTAAACTGGAGGGAGACCCTTTGGAAAAATGGGCACTGGCCAGTACTATTAATATCAAATAACGTTGCAATGGCTTAATATCAAATAACGTTGCAATGGCTTAAGAGACATTTCAACAAACACCATGAGAGCATCTCTCAGAGCAGTTGCAGTACGCAAGGAAGCTGAAACAGGCAGGCCAGGGAAAGAAGAAAGATCACCTTCTAGATGGTTCAAAGTTTGATGCTGAGTTGCTTAACTTCCGTTGGCCACCACCATGGATGTTGAAGAAGTCAAAGGTGGATGGAGGCATCGAGCGTGTCACGCTGGGCACTCACCAATCGATTCGGAATGAGGCTAATCGCATCGAATCAACGTGAACCAAAAGGACAAAAAGCAACGCACGGGCACTCACCAATCCCTCCTCCAGCTCCTCTGTCGCCGCCTCGCCTTCCCCCGAACCGACGATCCGGAGCCGCGGGGGAGCTCGAGTGCGAGCTGCGGCGGCGTTCGGGGGGAGGGATGCGAGCGTGCGGTCGTGGCCGGGGAACAGCTTGTCGCGAGGGTCGTGGCCGAGAGAACTGTCGCGAGGGTCGTGGCCGGGAGTTGGAGGAGAGCGGACCAGGGGCGGCCCGGGTCGTGCGACGCGACCCGAGCGGCGCGCCGAGCGCTCGGGCACAGGGCAGCCCGAGGCGGAGCGCAGAGTGGCTGGGAGAGAGCCCGCGGCGGCCGGGCGCGCGACCGGGAGAGCGGGTGGTCCGTGCAGGAGCGGTTTCCCAAATGGGAGCAAGGGGAGAAGCGGGGTGCGGGGTTCGCGATGGGAGCCGGGGGAAAGAAGAAGCGAAACGATGGGTAATCAGACAATGTCATTTGAGTCCTTTTAGGAGTAGAGATGGGGAGGGAGACTTGCTAGGGTTGTAGAGGTGTTGCTGGCGATGGCGGGCCCGCTAACTAGTGCACTCGCCAGGTCCACCGGTCGGTCAAGCCCGCACCCCGGCAATGCGTGTCTGCTGCTAATGCATCGGTTCGCGGACAAGATGGAGCCCATTGGCATTCCCTTATTTTAAGGTCCACATTGATTGCTTTGCTAAAAAACATCTCTGTATCTCTATCTCTATCTCTATCTATCTATCTTATGTTGTGTGTGTATATATATATAGTATTACTATATGGTACCTAGGTATCAAATAACTATTTAGTACCTACTCTCTTGTCTACCAGGTCTTCTCTATTTAATTTACCGGCCCGGCCCAGGTTTTTTTAATTTGTGGCCTGAACGGCAGCCCATCAGGTCCCCCACCCCATCCAGTCCTCCACTATCCACGATCTTTTCCGTTTCTGTGTCGTCGGTGTTTGCTCCCGTCCGTATCCGTCGCCGATCAGTAAATCCGGCGCCCCTCCACCTTCCTCCCTTCCACCTCCACCCACGTCGATGGTCGGCGCCCTCTGCCCACCCACTGCCGGAGCCGCCCCTCAGCTCGCTCACGCCGGCCCGCTCACATCGATATCGTTTCTTTGCCTGATCACGCCGCCGCGCTCCTCTGCTCGACCACGCCGGCACCGCGGCTCCTCTGCCCGCCCATGTCGGCGCTGCTTCTCTGATGGTCCACCGCCGTCACCACTTCTCTGCTGGCCCACCGCCGTCGCCACTTCTCTGCTGGCCCAGCACCCTGTGTCCACATTCTTCCCGTCGCGTGGTAGCAGACACATCGCGCCGCCCTTCTCGGCGTTCTCTGCCGCCGTGCCCCAGCGTCCTTGGCTCCAACATTGTTCGGGTTCTCAACTTCAGGCGCAGACGAATCACGCCTCCTCTCCCGGCGTTCTCGATCGCCATACCCTAGTGCCCCGACCCCACCGCGCCGCATCTAGCGTCGTGCGGTCGCAGACGATTCGTGCTGCCCGTTGATTGCCGAGCACAGCTTGCTTCATTTGGATGGAGTCATTTTGGTCCCCTCAGGTTTCCTTTACCTTCTTTATTCTGTAATTCATGCATTTGGCTTTGATGTCCCCATTAAGGTAGTGTCAAATTGGTTTCACTATTAAATTTTTCTCATATTGGAAGCGTTCGTTTTGGTAAGCATTATGTTCATATAATGATTCAAATTCCTTTTGTATTTCATTAATTCGTTATACACATGTAATTTTTTCTTACAATAGACAGTGACTCAGCTTTGCATTCATTTTTTTTGTTCAGATCATACACATTATTATGTTATATTTATCTTATTTTAGACATTCACATTGAGCCAGCAGTTTGCAACTACATTGTTTTGTGGGGTGAGTTTGTAAATAAATTTAAGTTGTACATGTATACGAATGCCACATCGTCAGATACATTGGTTTATCATTGCTAGAGCCATTCTTAGAATATTGAGCATATCTTCTTTTTTAACTCAAACATGTCTGTACTGTATCTCAGTTTTTTATTTGTCTCAGGCTACACAAAGGAAAAAGAGAGCTATCAACCGTTTCTTCCAATGTAATGTGAGGTGCAATCCTGCAGATGTTATTTTCACTAAGTGCTGATCAATATGTTGCTATTATTACTGGTTCATTTACACGTAGTTAGTTGTACTAATTTTTTGTGTTGAGAGTTTTTTTATTATAAAAATAGATGTAATTCTTAGTTACTTCTTTCCCCCGAATACCATCGATTCTCCCCACCAGATATGAAGTAGCATTACCATTATAGTACCACTGCTCGTGAAATCTACATATTTTATTAGGATTCCATCCCATATTTGTATCTGCCACAAAAACTGAAACTGTCAAATTCTGTCAAAATAACACTGAAATCACTAAATTGTTGTCGGTGTAAGATTATTTTATAGGTGACTTTCTGAATTTTTGTTTGTATGTTTGTTGAGAAGGACCTTAAAAATGTCACCGAGATCTATTTGGACTGACATCTTTGAATCTTATCACTTGAGCTTACCATCAAAAGGTACTCCAGATTTTTATAAGTCTATTTGATGTCCATCTTTCTGATTTCCAGTTTAGCGAAGTAGCATATTTACCATATTGTCATAAATTAAGAGCTTCAATCATGTGTGTTCAACTGTTGATGTTTGGCCATCCTCATCCATTTGGGGCTACTATTAGACTTAGTTAAGCAACATGTTTCATAATTTTTGTTTCTTATCAGAAGGGACTAAGCTAAACATGCATGGATACTAACGTAACACAATATATATTCAGTAAACGGCTCCCTTCTTATCAGCAGCTCAAGCCTCGCTCAATCCGCATCACCACCAGGACGCTGTTGTCGATCGTCACTATACTTCGGTTAGCCAACTCCTGCCCCCCTCTGTCTCACTCTGATTTTCCCCAAACTAAAGTTGGTTTGGTCTGTGCAGACTGAAAGTTCTAGACAACTTTCCCCCTCCCCCAAGCTCCTGCAGTGGCACCGACACATGCTCACTTCCGCGGTGGCCAGCACCCCTATTTGTTTGTACCATTTTAGATGCAACTAGTTTCTCCATCTATATTCTAAATGACTGTACTACTATTCTGGATTCAACTATCTATAAAATGAAAAAATACTAAACTGTATACATGGTCAGAATCAACTATCCTACTATTCCTGATTGCATTTTCATACTTTCTTAAATTAGAATTCTGATGATTTGTAGAAAAAAATACAAGGTTCTAGAGATTATAGAAAGAATTTTGAAGATATCATGATCAATAGGTTAAAAGATCCTTTAGAATCTAGATCAATGATAGGTGTGTACCTGAAGAAAACAATTTTGATAATATCTTGATCAATAGGTCAAAAGATCCTTTAGAATCTAGATCAAAGATAGGTGTGTATCTGAACAAAATAGGATAAACTAATTTAAATATGATGACAAAATTACAGATATTGATATACTAGAGATGAGCTTGTATCTGTGATTCTGTCTTATTTGTACTAATAATGCTTTTTACAATAAAGGAACAATTCAAGTTCCAAGAGGGTGTTCAGGTAGATGGCACTTACGCCCTGATTATATACAAATTTAGTGCATAGTTAAAATAAGTAACTTCTTCAGGTCATGCACACGTTCAGTGATTTTCAGTATGCACCTGTATGGTTCATTTCAGCATTTTTCACATGAGTTGTGTGCATGTTGGCTTCATCTAGTGCTACAACTAAATATGCTTGAACCACTAGTGGTAGGTATGGAGTCTGTAGCAGTGGCAATCTAATTCTTTTCTCAGCCATATGTATGTGTAATGTATGTTTCTCTGCAATTATCTCAAATAGAACATATGGGTATAAACTTACCATTTTGTACGTTGTCTAATTGACTAATTTATGATATATCACTGCAGTGATCTCAAATAATGACCTTGTTGTGCATAGGACCAACTTATAACTTTTTATGCTTCATTAAACATTATTGATGTCTAGCAGTTCTAGAGTTGATGTTAGTTTTTAGGGTACATGCCATTTCATTTCAAAGTACCCTGCATCTCAGCAATTTATTAGATATATGAGCATTTAAATTTTGATTCCTTGTTTGTATTGTGTGCCTTTTTCTGTAAAGAGCAAATTGAAGTATCCATCATTAGTCTGACCAATGTCAAAAAATCAAAATTATGATGAGAGTTTCCTTTTTGCTTATCTACTCCAACCTAAAATTGTCTCCTTTTCAACCAGTGAAGCTAGATATATCTCCTGGTATGTAAGGCTAATAGATACTCTCTGCAGGTTTGGTGCTGATTGTGGATTTTTTTTTTCATTTCCAGTGGACCAAGCGGTGACTAGTAAGTCTGATTTAGTATTTTAGTATATTATTTTGGCTTGCTTCACTGGTAGCAAATTATGGAGTTGATCCATTTGGAAAATAAGCGGTTTAATTTTGCATTCAGTTTGGGTTAATTTTGCATAGATTATATAGATGGTTTCAAATTTGTTTAGGCACTTGATTTAGATGTTTTGTGGCTTATATATACACTTAGTGAATAGAAAACCATCATCAGTACTATTGAAATTGTGTTTGCCACCTGATGAGCAAGTTAGTAGTAATGCTTTGGGAATACTCTCAATCACTGGCTATCAGCTGCTGAGTAGTATCTTGTAGCTCAGATGACTCACAAATGAGCCTGTCATTGTGGAGGTCGGGCAGTTCTATGGTAGGATTAATGGCACCATTTTTGTTTCACGAAAAAGAATTATGATTCCTTTTATTTAGGAATAATCATCAAAGCTTTATAAATCAACCAGGTGGAATTCTAAGTAGAAATGAGGAACTGAATTCTTTTGTGCTTGCTTCCAATTAATTAATTTCAATCTCATCATGTCACAGTATGTTGAAATTACTTCTAGAAAAAGATTTTATTCTGGTTAATGGAGATGGATCTCTTGATCAGAGCATTAACTAGCTAGTGCTTTTGGCTATTGTTACACGTTTGATGCCCATTGTCAAGCACAGGCCCTCTGTCTGCGGCATCCTACGAGTAGTGTTGGAGGTGCACTATTAGCCGCCTAGCTGAGACAGCTGACCCCTGTCGGCAGGCGAGGCGATACATACTCTGCTCCATATCCTAGTATTGTTTCTTTCACGCGGTTAGCGTATGCATACTCACTTATATCTATTTGTCTAATCTTTTTTATTCAACCACTGTTATTTGATTATGTGGCATTTTTTGTTGATTTCCGCACATTACTTAGTACTAACTAATTTCCTTTTTTGTATGTTGCCAATGAATAAGTGATTAGTTAGTACCTGTCCTAATTTGCCTGGTTTGAATAAGTGATTAGTTAGTACCTGTCCTAATTTCCCTGGTTCGTGGAGATTGATGTGGTGAGTGGTGACAATGCACCTCCCATACATATTCAGTATTGCTAATTATTTCATGCAATTTCCCAACTAGCGTTAATAAGATATATTACTTGTGTGGGAGACCAAAGTTTCTTCAAATGTTATTACTTGTGTGGAAGACCAATGTTTGTTCAAATGTTAATACGATGCATACTGCATCTTTCCTGTATTCAGTACATACATTTTCGAACTTGTTTAGAAACATCTGATATTATTATTTTCTTTACAAGGTTATATGCAGTTTTGCGGCCGATGTAGTTATTCATCCTAAATGAATGCCTAGACACCTCTCTTTAGTCAGCTGTGTGCACCCTCTCCTGAAGGATATGATTTTGGCTTGTTAATTAGTAATTGTCCAATAGTTTGTCAAATTGATAATAACATATTCAAGTGATTTTTGCAGGTGGTGTGGTGCAATCATTCTGATCTAATCAACTTCATTTATGTTCGTAAATACTTGTGACATTCATAAAATTCATCTACTATAGGTCATGATGATGCTGGAAAATGGAATGTCATCCTACACATGTCGTAATGCCGTTTCCGATCAATTCCAGTTAGAATTCTTCATGTGATTAAACTTAGTGCTCTAATATAGTAAAGGATAGAGTTAGAATTCCAGTTAGAATTCTTCTTGTTATCTATTTGTTTCTCGATGGACAAGATTGGATATTGATAAAGTTGTGTACTATTTTTATATGTGAAAATTAATTGAGCTATAGGCCTCCCAATTGTTGTATTGCATTGCGATTTAATCTCAGATGTCATCATGACTTGTAAATGGTTCTTTATTATCTCCTTTGAGGGGTTTTTAGGATCATTCTGGCTATTTTGGCTTTTACTATCTACTTTTCTCAAGGAGATGGTTAAGGACCTCAGAAAATAGAGAACAATACCTCTGTGCCCGTGAGATTTTGAGGAAGTGAGACCGTAATCTCACTGTTGTAGCGTGTGGTAGCCACACAGTTGCAATTTCGTGGTTGTGATTCGTGTTTTGATTGTGTTCTTCGCGGATTACTTTTCTCCACGTTTTTCCCGTCGATCGATCTCTTTGCTCGGTGCATCTCTTGCAAATCCGTTTGAACCAAGTTGTTCTAGATCATGAGGCACTTCTTTCCACCAAAGGAATTCTCCTCTAGCCTCACGAGCTAGTAGATCAGTCAATTTTTGTTTTGGATCGGTTTTGCTCCCTTAGTCCCGGATTCTTTCAATTCATCGATTTGGAGTTAGGTTCGAGCCCTGATTCTTTTGGGATAGCTCACTAACATCCTTGGAACTCCTCGTACCAAGTCTAGGCCTTAGTGCTTTTGATTCGGAGGTGATCGGGTGAATTTTGCGGAAGAACAGCGCTGTTTCGGGACCATCGGACGCTGAACCTGGGAGCATCGGACGCTGAGTTCATCACACCGGAGCGTCCGTTGCCACGTGTCACCTGACAGTCATTTTAATGGAGCATCGGACGCTGACCATCGGAGCGTCCGTTGCCATCGGACGCGCCGGGGGTCGAGCATCGGACGCTACTGTTTCACTGTAGCAGCGTCCGATGCCTATGCAGTAAGGTTCCAGATTTGCTCTGTTTGCATCGGACGCGTCCGTTGGTTGGTCACTGCTGAGTTTGGGCAGTTTCGTCCGCGGTTCGATCGTTCGTTGTTGGTTTTGATTTCCGGCTTTTGCGTTGGATTTCCGACTTCGTGCTCTACAGAAATCGGGCTTCCCGCTTTGTAAAATAGCCTAAATCCCCCGAGCAACGTTACCCAAAGTCCATCCTGTCACTAGTTGATTTGCGTGAACTTGGGTGAGGAAGCTTTTGTGGTGTCCCGCTGTGTTCCTAGGGAACATCCACCCATTCTCTTGGGTCGTGGACATCACGCGCATCGGTTTTGCTCTTGGGGTTGATTTTCTAGGACAGAGGCTATTAGTTTCTGAAAAGAAATTTGAAGCTCCCATTCACCCCCCTTTGGTCGCTTTCTGGTAGCACTTTCGGTCCTTCTATTGGTATCTGAGCGGGTTAAGGATCTTCCACCTTAGCCGGTTCCAGATCCACAGAAGGCGACATGGATCGCGGCGTGGGCAAACCGCCGTTCTTCGATGGGACGAACTATGCGTACTGGAAGATACGCATGTCGGCCTATCTCCAGAGCATGGTCTCTTCTGTCTGGGAGATTTGCAACAGGGACGATTACGTTGTCTTGGCTGCACGTGTTACTCAGCTTCAGATGGATGGGCACGATGCCAATAGCCGAGCGCGTAACGCTCTTTTCTCCTGTTTGAGCATGTCCGAGTTTGATCGCGTTTCTCACCTCCCCACAGCTCGTGAGATTTGGGCAACCCTCATGCGTTTCCATGAGGGAACCTCTCAAGTCAAATCTCGTCTCTACGAGTCGCACAAGCGGGAGTATGAGAACTTTCGACACATGCCTGGCGAGAGCATAGAGAGTTTATTCGCTCGCTTTCAGGTCATTGTCAACAAGATGGGAGCGAACAAGGAGCTGTTGCCTTTCGACGATCATGAGAGAGCTTTGAAGCTTTTGCATACTCTCGATCGGTCGGTGTAGGACTCAAAGGTCCAGGCGATCATCGAATCGTCTAACTATGAGACCCTCACTTGCGACGAGCTCTTTAGCAAGCTCAAGTCTAGTGAGATTGATGCCATGTCGAGGGCTTCTTATGAAAATCCTTCTGGCCCGACTATGACTTTGGTTTCTGGCTCTTCTGCTAACCCCTCTGGAGGATTTGCACTCTCTTCACTTTTTTCCGTCACAGAGGACCAGCTGGAGTCTTTGGGGGATGACGAGTTGGCGATGCTCGCCAACCGGTTCTCGCGGTTCCACAACAACCGCATGAACCGTCGCCGCGGAGGAGGACGCTCAGGATGTTTTGAGTGCGGCGACCCCGACCACTTCATCGCCAACTGTCCCAAGAAGAAGCACACATCTGGGAAGGGCGATCATGGGCACAAGTACGACTCCGGCAAGCGCAAGGAGAAGTACGTCCCTGCAAGGCACAAGCGGAGGGGCGGCTTCGACAAGGAATACATCAAGAAGAAGTACTTGGAGAAGGCCCAGGCTGAGCAGCGTGCGTTCTTCGCCACGCTCAGCGACGTCGACGGCTCGGATGACGACTCCGCTTGCTCAAGCGATGACGAGTCCGAGAAGAAGAAGAGGATCGAGGACAAGCTGAACGGCCTCTGCTTCTTCGCCGACGACGACGGCTTCTGCACCATGGCCCTTGGTGATGAGGTCGACGGAAAGCTGGAGGACTCCCCTCGGAACGACGACGACGACACCTCCCAGGTATCCCTCACCCACGACGAGCTTTCTGCTGAGGTTGAGAAGCTTACTGCCGCCTTGCTTAGTCAAGACAAGTTGCTTAGGCGTGCTGCTAGAGAGCGCAAGGAGTTTAGGCAGAAGTGGGAGGACACGATGAATGAGCTTGAGTTTGCTAAGTCCACCGTGGTCGTTTCTGATGAGGTGGAGTGTGAGATGTGCACCAAGCACATGACTGACCTTCTCACTTTGAGAGGTAAGTATGTTGCTTTGGTAGGAGAGGTGGATGAGCTCCGGGCTAGACCCATGCTGTTGGGTGCATGCAAGACTTGTCCTATCTTGCAATCTGAGTTGGCAGAGAAGAATGCCAAGATTGTGTCTCTTGAAGGGGCCAACTCAGGTAGCACTTGTGTGTCTTGGTGCGCTTTGTGTGAAGGGTTGGAGATGGAGATCGCTAATGTGAAGCATGACAAGATGCAAACCGAGGAGGAAAACACATACCTTCAGTCATGGGTGTCTACGGTGAGCCACAGCTCAGGATGATGATCTCCCAATTCAAGCGAGCTGCTGGAGGTCCTGGTGTAGGTTTTGCTCTGGGCGTTGATGTTTCTGCTTTTGGGAAGATTGGAGAGTCGAGTGGTTTGAACCCGAGTGAGAAGCCCAACTCCACCACTACTCCCAAACTTACTAAGCTTCCACCCAAAGAGCCTCTCAAGCCTAACACCAAGGATAGGGTGTTTGAAGAACCTCCACGAGCTCCACCCAAGAACCAACAATGGTCTCCTAAACCCAATCACCTGAAAAACAAGCTGGACACAATGCCACCTATCCAGGAGAAGCTTATACCACAGAAGGGCAAAGTGATCCACACCCACAACCGTGTGTACCAACAACCCCCTTTGAGAGCGGTGAGGTACCATTGTGAGCATTGTGGGAAAGATGGACACTTGAGTGAGTTCTGCTTTCGGCGCAAGAGAGAGGCGCGCCGTGCTAGGGAGATGAACAATGCAGACATGTACCATCCTTTCCATGATGCACATGTGCCGAATGTTCAGAGGAGAGCTCCGAGGAGAGCTGCTAGGCCTAGAGGTGCAGTGCCTCAAGGTCCTAGGCGTCAGGGAGGTCGTGCCCGGCGGGAACCTGCAGTTGTAGGCTATGGACCCCGTGGCGGTGGCTTTGTAGTTGAGCGCTATCCCCCACCGCGTTTTGAGTATCGCGGTGAGCGTTCTTTCCCCAGCGGACCACGCTTTCCTCAGCGTGGTGATCGCTCTTCTCGTAGACGTACTAGGAATGGTTTTTCTGCTAACCGTTCTTTTGAGCAGCCGGCCCAACACTGGTATTCCCATTACTTCACTAACCCCAGTGTTGGACCGTATGCTCACCCTATGTCTTTTTATTGATATAAGTAAAACGATTGGAGGACGTTTGGTTGGTGGATTCCGGTTGCTCGAGGCACATGACCGAAAACGCCAAGTGGTTCTCCAGTCTTAGTCCAGTCGCCGGAAAGGAGTTTATCACCTTCGGCGACAATAGCAAAGGTAAGGTCTTGTCTCGTGGGTCGGTGCGAGTTAATGAGCACTTTGTGTTGCGCGATGTTGCTCTTGTTTCTAACTTGCATTTTAACCTTCTTTCTGTTTCGCAACTCTTTGATGACGACTATGAGATTCGTTTTAAGCCGAATCTCAGTCATATTTTGGATCCTCAGGGCAATCTTGTTTGTGTGATTTCGCCCTTTGGGAAAGTCTTTCGTGCGGATTTCTCGGAGTCGTTTGGAGTTTCTCGTTGTCTTTTGGCTGGACCTTCCTCCTCTGATCTTTGGAAGTGGCATAGGAGACTTGGACATTTGAGCTTCGACTTGCTTGCAAGGCTTAGTTCACTTGGCCTAATCCGAGGATTGCCCAAGTTGCATATGGAGAAGGATCTTGTTTGCCATTCTTGTAGACATGGGAAGATGGTTGCCGCTCCCCACCATCCAGTGACTCAGGTCATGACCAAGCGCCCTGGAGAGCTTTTGCACATGGACCTTGTTGGTCCGGCTCGGGTGAGCTCGGTTGGGGGGAAGTGGTATGTGCTTGTTGTTGTTGACGATTTTTCGAGATATTCATGGGTCTTCTTTTTAGCTGAGAAGACCGAGACTTTCTCCTTTGCTCGCAATCTGATTTTGCGTCTTCAGAATGAGTTCCCTTTGAACTCAATGCGAGCTATTAGGAGTGATAATGGTTCCGAATTCAAGAATTCGGATTTTGAGAAGTTTTGTAACTCGTTGGGTTTAGAGCATCAGTTTTCTTCCCCCTACACACCCCCTCAGAATGGTGTTGTAGAGAGGAAGAATCGGACTCTTGTAGAGATGGTCAGGACGATGCTCGATGAGCATAGGACTCCTAGGCGATATTGGGCCGAAGCTATGAGCACTGCATGCTACATTTCCAATCGCATTTTTCTCCGAGCTTTCTTGAAAAAGACTTCTTATGAGTTGCGTTTTGGAAAACTGCCCAAGGTGAGTTATTTTCGAGTTTTTGGTTGCCACTGTTTTATATTGAAGAAAGGCAACCTGGACAAATTTGAGTCTCGTTCTTCTGACGGTGTATTTTTGGATTATGGCACTCACACTAGAGCTTATCGTGTACTTAACCTTGATACTAACCGAGTCATGGAGACATCCGATGTCACCTTCGACGAGACCATGGTTTGTCCTTCTTCTCGTGTTGAGCATGCAGGTGATCATGAGGTTGGTGAGCCTCTATTTGATGACGAGGACGAGGGTGCTGAAGGTATGGATGATCCAGCACCCCCTCGACCTGCTGTGCCGCAAGGAGCGGCTTCTACTACGACTCACGGCCCCGACACTTCTTCTTCCTAGGGGCCGTGGGATCCGCCACCCCGAGCGGTACCTTTTGTACCCGGGGAGGCACCAGCTGCTATTGAGGGGGAGGTCACTTCTGCTTGAGAGGCGCCACGACACATTCAGCGCCAACACCCGCCTCAACAGATGATTGGCAGCATCGACGAACGTGTCACTCGGTCCAGGTCACAAATCTCTCACTTTGCTCATTCTGCTTTTGTTGCTGATTTTGAGCCCCGAGATGTTGGACACGCTTTGACGGATCCGGATTGGGTCAATGCCATGCATGAGGAGTTAGAGAACTTTGAACGAAATCGGGTTTGGGTTTTAGTTCCACCTCCTCCAGACTGTAAGCCTATTGGGACAAAATGGGTTTTCAAAAACAAGCAAGGAGAGGACGGCCACGTTGTTAGAAACAAGGCCAGGCTTGTAGCGAAGGGTTATAGTCAGAAGGAGGGGATAGACTATGAGGAGACTTTTGCTCCTGTAGCTCGCTTGGAGGCTATTAGGATACTCTTGGCTTTTGCAACATCCAAAGATTTCAAACTTTTTCAAATGGATGTCAAGAGTGCCTTCTTAAACGGCTACATAGAAGAAGAAGTTTATGTTGAAGAACCCCCCGATTTTGAAAATCCCAAGTTTCCAAACCATGTTTTCAAACTCCACAAAGCTTTATATGGTTTGAAACAAGCCCCTAGAGCCTGGTATGATAGGTTGAAAACTTTTTTGCTTGCTAAGGGTTTTAAAATGGGATGTGTAGATAAAACGTTTTTTCTCCTCAAGCAAGGCAAAGACACTCTCTTGGTCCAGATTTACGTGGATGATATCATTTTCGGTGGTTCTCCTCATGCTTTGGTTGCCAAGTTTGCAGATACTATGAGCAGGGAGTTCGAGATGAGTATGATGGGCGAGCTGACTTTCTTTCTCAGATTGCAAATTAAGCAATCCCGAGAAGGGATGTTTGTGCACCAGGGCAAGTATACCAAGGACTTGCTGAAGAGGTTGGATATGGGTGAGACCAAGCCTCTTCCAACACCCATGTCGACCACGACGGCCCTGGATGCGGACAAGGATGGAGAAGCTGTGGACCAGAAGGAGTACAGAAGCATGATCGGGTCGCTGCTCTACCTGACGGCGACACACCCGGACATCCAGTTCGCGGTGTGTCTGTGTGCGCGCTTTCAGGCGTCGCCGCGCACTTCTCACCGTCAGGCGGTCAAGCGCATTTTTAGGTACCTTCGTTTCACACCTGAGTTCGGGATTTGGTATTCAGCTTCCTCCACCCTCTCCCACTGCGGTTATTCCGATGCCAATTTTGCTAGTTGTCGCATTGAGCGCAAGTCCACTTCTGGGACTTGCCAGTTTATTGGTTCTTCTCTTGTATCGTGGTCTTCTCGCAAGCAGTCTAGTGTCGCCCAGTCTACCACGGAGGCTGAGTATGTTGCTGCGGCTAGCTGCTGTTCCCAGTTGCTTTGGATGATGGCCACCTTGCGTGATTTTGGTCTGAGCTTTTCGCGTGTTCCTTTGCTTTGTGACAGCACGAGTGCAATTAGCGTTGCTAAGAACCCCGTGCTTCACTCGAAGACCAAACACATTGATGTGCGCTTTCACTTTTTGCGAGACCACTATGAGAAGGGTGATATCGACCTTCGCCATGTCGATACTCATCATCAGTTGGCTGATATTTTCACCAAGCCTTTGGACGAATCAACCTTTAATCGGTTGAGGGGTGAGCTTGGTGTGTGTTTCCCCTTTTAGTTGGGGGAAACATTTTGGATCTTGTATCATAGATTGACTATTTTCTCGTTTGCTTTGTTTGTTTTTTTTGCATTTCAGCATACGCTTTTACATTCTGAGCTTCATGTATATACTCTCTAAAATGTAATTATGCTCTGTTTAGTATGCTCCAATGCTATATGTTGATGCTAGTAGCTTATGCTCTTTCTGATCACTAATACAGTTGTGAGCTGAGCTATTTTTGAATGGTGAATTTGCTTAATGAACATAAAACTTGAAAAAGTTCACCATTGAGATATGCAACTAGCATGTGTAGGATGTGATGAATTCATTCGTGCTTTTCATATATGCTAGGTTGCTATGTCTCTAGTTCTGAGTCTGTCACTTGCTTGGTCTGTTCATACTCTGTCAATAAAATCTGAACCAAGTTTTAAGTGAATTGAAAAGATCAAGATGAGATTGCTTGTCAACACATCACAGTTTCGAGACTGTTTCTCATTGCACTTTGAGTTAAACTTGAGTTGTGTAGTGTATGACCAAAACTGTTGCTTTAAGCTTCTGATTGCTTCTGCATAGGCTTCGCACAGTTGAAAAGTTAGGCAATGACAAGCTTTCAACCTCTCGCAATCACATGCTGAAATTTGAACTTGTGTAATCTTAACCGCTGCAACTCCGATTAAAATTGAATTCACAAGTTTATGCTTCATTCTCGGTCCTTCAATAGCATGATGGTTGAACTTTGCTAGAGGTAGTTCACCTTGCATACATGTTTAGCACTTGTCTGATTTCCTGTCTATACATGTCTTGTGCTATTTTGATGGTGAATACCTTTTTGGCTAAAAACTGCTCATTTTTGCTCATATGTTCATATTTCATATTTGGTGATCAGTTTAAGCCTTCGCTAGCTTGTATGCTTTCCAGTGAGTCGTTGGAGCTATACTGTTTAGAGCATCTTTGCATTTTCTTGACTATATTCCTGAAGCTACTAACTTGCATTGTGACTCATATGCATTTTGGAAGGGGGAATCCCTCTCTTGTTGGCACTTTTGATGGTGCATTTTCTGAGGGGGAGAAAATTGCTTTTAGTTCCTTTTGCTTGATGGTGCATTTTCAACTAAGGGGGAGAATTTGGACAAATCATGCTTCCCATGTTCAAAGGGGAGAGGAATCGGTTGTGTGCACCATGCAAGGGGGAGTTTGCTCGTGCTAGATTTTTGAAATTTCCAATTGGCTCGGAGTGCTTTGCTAGTTGTGTTGAGCTTTTGCCTCTATCTTGAGGGACTAGCAGTCGCATCTTTGCTTCAGTTGGGTTCAGTTAGTATCGAGCTTTTCAGTTGATGTTGAGCTTTCTGCTAGTTGTGTTGAGCCTTTGTGCCTCTGTCTTGAGGGACTAGCACTTTGCCTCTATTCTACCTCTTCTTGAGGGCTAGCTTTGCTTTTCTTGGTTGCGTCGAGCCGTTGCCCATGTCTTTGGGGACCAAGTTGTCTTGCTCTTTCCACTTGACCTTCTTCAGCTTTGCTATGCTTTTGGGTCATTTGGTCGAGTTCTCTCTTCTTCTTCTTTCTCCTTCTATTTCATTATGATTTGTGTGTGTAGTTGACAATGCACTCATCAAGGGGGAGATTGCGGATACATGGGTGTATGCCGAGTTTCGAGTGATGAGTGATTGTCAACGGGTTTGATCGCAGGTTCTTTGGCTTGTGTTGTGCAGGTGTCGAGCACGGAGACAGTGATCGAGGGCAAGGTGAAGGTCAAGTAGAGACATGCCGTGCCGACGGACCGGGAGCGGTGAAGGGCGGACGTGAGGCTTGGACTGAGGGACCGGTGGCCTGAGGATCAGCTGTGGTGGCTGGCAGCCTGGGACAGCGACGAGCGGAGACTTGCGGGCACGGTGTTGCCTGGGTCGAGGACCTGGGGACACGTGTCGGTGGATGGGGTGCACGGGTGGTGCATCCCCTCTACAGCTTTCGTTTGGTGGTAGAGCCAGAGAAAAACCATCGGGTGGACGGTTTCCAGGTTTGGGCCTCAAAACCTGGGTGCTGATGGTTTCCGAGTTTGGCCACAAAACTCGGGCTGAGGACGGTTTCCAGGTTTGGGCCTCAAAACCTGGGTGCTGCGGGTTTGCTGAGTTTGGGCCACAAAACTCAGGCTACGTGGGCTGGTTTCCCGGTTTGGGCCTCAAAACCGGGGGTTTGTCGTGAAGGCTGGTTTCCCGGTTTGGGCCTCAAAACCGGGGGTGCGACGTCCAGGAAAAGGACGCAGAGCGGTGGCGGCACGTGGCGGCAATCGGAAGGTTGCGTCGAGGCAACGCTACGAGTTGTGCGAGCGTGGCCGTCGGATCCACCTACCATCGAGTTGGTCCAGAATAACCTTAGGGTTTAGCTGGTTCGCTCTGTAAGTAGTTAGGGGTAGAGTGGGAATTAGGAATAGTTAGAATTAGGATAAGTCGGGGGAGACACCCACCTCCCCATCTATCTCAGTCATTTGCTCTTTGCTTCTAGGTTTTCCTGTTCTCCCTCTCCCCTGCTGTAGCGAACCTGAGATCCACAGAGAAGAGAACAATACCTCTGTGCCCGTGAGATTTTGAGGAAGTGAGACCGTAATCTCACTGTTGTAGCGTGTGGTAGCCACACGGTTGCAATTTCGTGGTTGTGATTCGTGTTTTGATTGTGTTCTTCGCGGATTACTTTTCTCCACGTTTTTCCCGTCGATCGATCTCTTTGCTCGGTGCATCTCTTGCAAATCCGTTTGAACCAAGTTATTCTAAATCGTGAGGCACTTCTTTCCACCAAAGGAATTCTCCTCTTACCTCACGAGCTAGTAGATCAGTCAATTTTTGTTTTGGATCGGTTTTGCTCCCTTAGTCCCGGATTCTTCCAATTCACCGATTTGGAGTTAGGTTCGAGCCATGATTCTTTTGGGATAGCTCACTAACATCCTTGGAACTCCTCATACCAAGTCTAGGCCTTAGTGCTTTTGATTCGGAGGTGATCGGGTGAATTTCGCGGAAGAACAGCGCTGTTTCGGGACCATCGGACGCTGAACCTGGGAGCATCGGACGCTGAGTTCATCACACCGGAGCGTCCGTTGCCACGTGTCACCTGACAGTGATTTTAAAGGAGCATCGGACGCTGACCATCGGAGCGTCCGTTGCCATCGGACGCGCCGGGGGTCGAGCATCGGACGCTACTGTTTCACTGTAGCAGCGTCCGATGCCTATGCAGTAAGGTTCCAGATTTGCTCTGTTTGCATCGGACGCGTCCGTTGGTTGGTCATCGGACGCTACCAGCGTCCGATGCTGCTGAGTTTGCGCAGTTTCGTCCGCGGTTCGATCGTTCGTCGTTGGTTTTGATTTCCGGCTTTTGCGTTGGATTTCCGACTTCGTGCTCTACAGAAATCGGGCTTCCCGCTTTGTAAAATAGCCTGAATCCCCCAAGCAACGCGTTGCTTGGGGGAGGTTGAGGTTACCCAAAGTCCATCCTGTCACTAGTTGACTTGGGTGAGGAAGCTTTTGTGGTGGTGTTCCTGGGGAACATCCACCCATTCTCTTGGGTCGTGGACATCACGCGCATCGGTTTTGCTCTTGGGGTTGATTTTCTGGGACAGAGGCTATTAGTTTCTGAAAAGAAATTTGAAGCTCTCATTCACCCTCTCTGGTCGCTTTCTGATAGCACTCTCGGTCCTTCACCCTGTATTGGCCTTGTGCTGCTTTTAGGATTCTTTTTGCTCAAGTCCCACCTGCTCTGCTCCTCTATTACATTGTTCGATTGCTGAAAATCAAAGAAAACAATTTCCCATTAGATATATAGACTGTAGTAAGCAATTTTCTAACCAAAAGAAGTTAGGAACAATAGATCAAGGAAGAAGACAAGCATTTTATTGCATTGCTACTCTCTTGACAGGATTTTCAACAAACTCTATCCCATCCGAATTTATGTATCATAAAAAATTCATGAATCTTTGACAAAAAAAATAGAATACAATAAATTTTATTCTCTAGGCTGATATTAAATGCATTTTGTTTCAGCAAATCAAATATGTGTGTGCAATTAAATTGTATACTACGATGGTTGTTGTAATCATATTCAACAACCAGGTATCATTTAGCCCCAACCAAAATGCATATGATATATTACGAAACACGAATCAGATGTAAAGTAAAACACGAATCAGATGTAAAGTAAAACACAAGCGCGCAATAGATATATTTTGATGATTTAATAATGAGATCAAACCATTTGTAGATGTATGTCGTACGAATGAAACAAAGAAAGCAATCCTACCACCTTGCAGATCCAGTATGGCTTCAAGTTTGGATTGGAACTGGATTTTAAAGTTGTCCTCACCAGCAACTGGATTGTAATGTCGTCCTCACCAGCAAGATTCAAAGGGAGTGCCTCAGGCTCGAGTTCAATCGAGGGGCGGCCGCCCTCAATGTGTGGAGGCAGCAGGGGAGGCAACCAACGGCGTGCACGAGCTGGCTGCTCCTAGCCTGAACCTTCTGGTGGCCAACGACAGACGCTAGCCACGTGGAGGTGTTGCTGGAGGCGACGGGGGAGGCGGCAAGGTGTGGGGAGTCGGCCCCGCTGTTTCCAGGCAGGAGGAGGCAGCAGTGGCGGCGGCCGGAGAACGGCGGCGTTGCGATCGTTAACGGGATACCAATGGAGGGATCTGAAGGGGGCGGCAGGGCCTGCCAGCCGCCGCCGTCGCCGCTTCAGCTACCTACCTGGTCGTCACTGCTTCGTATAGCCGCGGGGCCACCGGCCGAGTGTGGGGTGAGCCGCGGCCGCCGCCGCTAACCCCGCAAGGACGGGCACAGGGCAGCGCCAGGCGACGCCCGGCGAAAGATGAAAAAAAAAAGACACGGTCTATTTTCTTTTTGTACATGGTGGCAGATGGGTAATTCTTTAAAGTCATAGGATGAGAAATACCATACATATCATCCTCATCGTTGACATATGAGTGGGTAAAGAGAGAGAAAGTTTAGAAGCAATCTAGATGGTTCATTTGTACGTGTTTAGTTTTCTGGTTACGTTTTCTGGGGGGTGTGGAGGAACGTCATCTCAGCGGGGGAGGTTTATTTGGTACACCAAGCAAAGAACATGGTTGGTGCTTTAGTAGGATAGATTCATCTATCATGAAAGAATTTAAAAACTGCGATATGAGCCAGATAGCCTCGTGAAATTATGATGTGATACTATTTATGTTTAAATATAAAGATTTCATTCCATAGTTTATGCTTAAGTATAACTATTTATTCCAGTGAGCTGAAACTATTTTGTGCAAAAAAAAACTATTGTGACATAGTTTATTTTTAAGTATAACTATTTTATTTTATAGTTTTTCTTGTGACGTGAAATTACGATGTGATACTATTTGATATTAGTTTTGGACAATAAACGATGTAATTTTATAATATTTTTCTTGCTCCCGTCGCAACGCACGGGCACTCACCTAGTTACTACATAAACGAATTTGCATAGCGTTGTCCTTTTGTCCTCCGTGCCGGACGTTTTATTTACCGTGGCAGGTACCTTTGTCCGTCACGATAATCGATTTACTGCAGCGGTCATCCTAAGACGTCCGCTGCAGAAAATAGGGTATTTTCCGTTGCGGGCGTCTTAAGATGTCCGTTGCGGTAAATAGATTTACCGCAGCGGATATTTTAAGATGTCCGTTGCGAAAAATGATAGCCAATTTTCAAATCACATTTTGAAATAATAAATTAATTCGAATAAAAAATTTCTAACTACGAAGTTGTTTAACTTATCAAGATGAACAATTTTTGCTTTGATAATTTCTTTATTTGATAATCTGAAAATGAATTTATTCACAAATGTTACATATCTCTCTTGTGGTTTATGAAACTATAAGAGCCGTTAAGGCCGATGGCACGGACAAATATAGAACAGTATCAAAACCCGGGTGACCGAGCCGAAAATGCTAGAGGAGCAAGTTATCGAAGTGAGAAGCGCCAGAGATGGTTGGGGACTGGATTCACCACGACCAGTGCGCAGGGGTAGAGCTCGCTAGAGGAATCACATCGGAAGAGCGCCATCCTGGTGCGAATATCCTTGATCAAGAAGCCCCAATGATCAAATTCAATAGAGGCAGAGTTATCTCGAGTTAGAGCTCGAACATAAATATAATTTTTGATAAGCTGAGGAGCAATAAGAACATTGTTCAATTGTAAAGGTTGAGAACCAGTAGGGACAGAGGCACGACCCGTGGATGATGCTGAGAGCAAACCACTATTGCCAACAATAATATAACAAGGAACAATGAAAGGAGAACAAATAGTAAGGATACAAGGGATGAAGCCATGTGTGAAGATGCGGCGGTGTCGAGGAACCAGCCATTGGATCCGCTAGCATATGCATTCAAAGACATGTTGTGAGAGTTGAGTAGAGACCGGGTAGCAGTGAGCCCGCGTCGTGTTGTGTGGTAGCGGCGCGACAGTCGTCATCATGGCTGAGGGAGGTGGGGCGCAAGAACACCTGGGCACCAAAGCACGACGTGGCCACGCCTGAAACAACGCCTTGCCACGGATTGTAGGAAGTGGGCCACTTCGCGATGGAGCAGAAGTGGTGGTGTTGCCACAGGGCCCGAATGTGTGTGGCGTTGGTGGGAGCGGCGTCGGTGAAGACTTGGCGTTGGAGTTGGTGTCATGGGCCGCAAGGAGAGCCATCCGCACCTCCATTTTCAAATTGATGGGGTGCTCTTTGTGCAGCAGGTACGACTTAGTGCAGAGGAACGTCAGCAACGACAACATGGTGGAGAGGACGACGATCACTTAGCTGAATTTATTGTTCAGCCTGTGAAGGGTGTGGATGATGAGCTCTAGGTCAGAGACGACAACGCCGCAATCATAGAGGGTGTCGACGAGGCACTTGAGGCGACCACAATATTCGCCAATTGACATGTCGCCCTAGAACAAGCGCATAAACAACATGTTGAAGACTATATGGTCAAAGAATTGGCCGGTGATGGCGCTCCAGGCAGTGTAGGTGGATGTATGTGACCGGTACCACTCGAGATGTCTTTGACACCGTGGAGTAAAGCCACGAGACAATACAAGTGTCCACCTGCAGCCACTCCAAAGATGAGGTCGAAGAAGGATCTCCATTGGCAGAAGTTCCCTTCATCGATATGTTGAGGATGACAGGAACGTGGCTCTCGATATTGAGTAGGACAAGGATTGAGGCCAAGGGAGGGACGAGTCAGCAAGTGCGGCAAAAGTGTTGGTGCGGGCGGAAGCACACTATAACACAACCCACCTTTGCCGACACTTTTTAAAGTGGGCAAAGGGTACCTTTGCCGACAGATAGCCTCCCACTAAAAGATTCGCCGACACTTTAGCAACAGTCGCGGTAGAAGCCGTCAGCGAAACTTTTGCCGACAGTTAAATGAATCCCCGACATATTTTCTGTAGCAAAATGGTGTACCTACGCCGATAGTTAACTTTTCACCGACAGTTAACACCTACGCCGACAGTTTACATCTTCCCCGACACTTTATATGTTGGCGAAAGGATTTTCAAGGTATTTTGTGAATCATGCTCTGTCTAGCCACTAACTGTCGGCAAAACTGTACTGCAGAAATAGATATAAATACAATTTGAATAATTTGACAAATCTAATATTGTTCAGGCATCACACTGAGGCGTTT
The DNA here is from genome assembly GCA_009763385.1 of Coix lacryma-jobi var. lacryma-jobi. Taxonomy (NCBI): domain Eukaryota; kingdom Viridiplantae; phylum Streptophyta; class Magnoliopsida; order Poales; family Poaceae; genus Coix; species Coix lacryma-jobi. The sequence continues at coordinate 10,833 of VDCT01000703.1, read as the reverse complement.
CATTTGATAAATCTAATATTCTTCCATACACCACTGATACAGAAAGCATCACATTTAGCCAATTCAGTTGATTTTATGGAAATAGTACTTAAGATCTTCCATACATACATACACCAACTGCAAGCCAAGTGATCATAGTACATAGAGCCATACATATAGAGCCATACATATAAAGGTCCAGGATATAAACTAGTCACTAGGAGACATATACTACTAGACTTTGGCCTACATAGTAGTAGGTGCAAACAAAAGTATAGAACTGTAGCTCATGTCTTCATGCAGCAGTTCTCAGACACTTGTTGCGCCTCCAAAATTGCCACTCCACAGAACATGTGATGGCCCTCCAAAATATATACTTGCAACACCACTTATGTACCTAGCATGGAAAAGGGACCAACACCTTAATATTGCCCATTATAAATAATAAAAAGAGTCCAAATGGCACAGAGTATTTGAAAAGGGACAAGACTGAAGCTATTATACAAAACAGTGGAGGCCAAGTACATCAGCATGGTATCCAACTCAATAATACAGTGACCAAAGAATAACTCGTTGTCACAAGTTGTAAGGTGGTAAGGCAAAGATTCAATTATAGCATGGTTGGTAACAACAAACACATGGTTGGTGATCCAAAAACTAAACAATTACAGTACACATGCAGGTACCTCATCAATCAAGGGTGGTGGCTGCTACTGTGAGAGTTGCTGGTGTGAGAGCTAGCTAGTGTTATTCATTTGTTGATCGGCAAGGACTGAAAATAGCGATTAGGACTGTGTGCGCTAGCTAATGCTCTTACATTATTAAATTGGGTAGCAGCCAAAATCTATTAAAATAATTATACAAATTTGATAATTGTAGAACTGATATCTTGTAGTAATTAATTAATGACAAAAACACTTGTTTGGTGGCAACAAGTCATATCACTGGATGCTATACAGTAGCTGAATATAAGTCACTCATAAGCTGATTGAACTTGATAACAGAAAAGCATAATTATGTTTGGTGATTCAGAGCCTAACCAGATATATAGCTTTCCTTTCCCAAATTTAACGAGTTTAGATCACATATATAAGTCAAAATTTCAAGTAAAATACCTTGAAGCTGTTATGGCCTTCCTGAGCCACCACCATTTGAGTGTTGTGCTGACTTTTTGTCATCCTTCATCTAGTAGAAAACAGATATATTAGTAATCGACAAAATAGATCATTTTTGAAGAATATAGAGAAGTTAAACCATTACGTACTCTGTCATGTGGTCATGCAGTGCATTTCCCACGAGCTTCTATAATGGTGGTGACCCCTTCGTATGGACGAGGCAACACAGCATTCCGATTGAACACATGATTAACAACCACTTCGCAGAACTGCACGCCAAGAGGAGTAACCCCCACAACAGCCCTTGGGTTCCTTGTTTGAATAGTAGCCTTTGCCACAGGCACATCATAGGGCCTTACTACATTGTATAATATCACATCTCTGCCACCCTGAAGCATAAAACATATTTCAAAACACTATGCATATCTATTAGCACCTTCATATGTAATAGCATGTCGACCTATTATGTTAATGTTCCTTCTAATTGGAGTCTGAGTTGCCAACATCATACAATGACAGGTAATTGTAGTCTAAGATGCATATCAGTAGTGAGGACAAAGACAAGGAAATTACCTCATCATGTTGCTTTGCTGGAAGGACTGCAAAATTTGATTTCCTTTTGCTGAATTACTAAAGGCAAACTCTAAAAACATATCCACTCCATCTCTGTAAACAAGGGTTTGCCTACATATGATTATGAAGATATTAGACCAAACACCGTATGTATCAATGTGGATTCTAGTATATGGTCACAAGTTTATAATATACCTAGGTTGATCCATCCATGTTTTATCCATGACGCACCTTTAACAAAAGGTAGTGTCAAAATGGTGAAATATATATAGAGAGAAAAAACAGCTAACCTCACATCTGTCCCATTACTCCCAAAAAGAAAGAAATCATTCCATTCAGATTGGGTTGTTCAACAAAAAAAAAGATCTTGCCAAACAATTGTCCAAATTAAATCAATTTCACCACACTTGATACTAAAAAACTAGTCCAGTTTTAAAAAACTAAAATCATCATGTCACAGTTCATACACAACCTGCAATTCTATGCCAAATGCAAAGACAAAATTCATAAGAAAAAGGAAAGCATACCAATCAAGCAATGACAATATATGGGCTGATGAAGACTAGGAGGCCAACTTGCCCATGCTCCCTGTAGATAACATTGCCAACACTAATTAATCACACAAGGAAATATAAATAAGATGAAAACTTTAGCACAATGAAACTTACTTCCAAGCTATATATGTTTGGTGATGACTGGTGTACAAAGAAAAGCCAAGAGTTGAATCCTTCAGTGCTTCCTTATTGAAATTTTGCAACATACACAAGAAAGAAAGCAAAACTCAAAACTGATCTTTTAACCATAATGAGACGTTATGCATTTCAATAGTTCTAAGACTAACTTATAATTCAGCTTGTAGCTTAAAGTTCAATTGTTTGATTCCCTTCTCTCTTTTTATAGAAGAACAAACAAGACATTTTTCACATAAAGGGCCAAATTAAAATGACTAGAATTCCCATTTGACGTTATCATAGAAATAAGCTACAGATCTAGCATAAGAACTTACATGGAAGCTGACGGATTGTGTTGTGTCTAGAAGATCTTAAATCCAGCTGTTGGTTCCTCTGTAAAATCAACTAAAGCAGTAAACATCACATCTAAATTTAGATGAATATGTTCATTCTCCAAAGAGAGGAAGAGAGGGTAGATCTGGACTAAATAGAAATTTGGCAAGATAAGTAACCCAAACCTTCAATGCCTTTGACACCTTCGTCTACTTCTTTTTCTACAACCAGGAAAAAATTAAAAAAAATAAGTTCTTCCTAAAACCTACCACGCACAGGGAATGGGAACGAGAGGAAGAGCATACGGAGGTCGAATTCCTGTTCGTCGGGCTGTGGTGACGTCCGTCGGAGGCGGCGCTCGTCGGGTGGCCGCTGCTGGCGCCGCTCGTCAGGTGGTCGCTGTTGGCACCGCTCGTCGGGTGGCGGCCGGTGGCGCCGCGCGTGCCAGGCGCCCGGCACTCCTCGGCGCAGAGCAGCGGCGGACAGGGGCTGGCCTCAGGGCACGGGTCGCGTCGCGGTAGGACAGGGACTGGCCTCAAGTGCACGGGGCGGGGGAAGAGGCTCGCATCCGGCGTCCGGCGGCGGCGCCCGACGCGGCTCTCCCAGGTGCGTTTTTCTTTCTTTTCTCCAGATCTGGGCAGTGTGAACCAGAGTAGGGTTTGCCGGTGTGGACTTGGGTCGGGGTGTGTTTTAGAGTGGGCTAAATTTTTAGCCCGCCCACGGTTCTATCTGGCGCCAAATTTTTTTCATCTCCCGCGTGCGCGTGCGTTTTTTATTCGCTTGCCCCCCCTTTGACGACAGTTCAATAGTAGCTTCTTAGGCTATGACGACACTTATTCTGTCTAAATATGTTTGCCGACACTTTTTTAGTAGGGAGGAGAAACGCCAACATTTGCAGTGTAGCCTTACATAACTATTGCCGACAGTTTATGTGAGGCTAAAAGCTTAAACAATTGCCAACACATAATATGTTGCTACAAGCCTACATTTGCCACCACATAACTGTAGGGAAAAGTGGATCATGGTGTAGTGGCAGCTGAACCGGTAAGGCTCGCCATGGTCAAGAGCAGAGGAAGAAGAAGAGAAGGATCAATAGAAGGCTGATATCATGTAAGAGTGATGAATTTAGGAGAGAACCACCCACGTTCATTATCATCAGTGGAGGTACATATACATGTCCGGAGCTCTAGCCAACCAATCGTTTACGACAATAGATTCTACAATCTAGGGAACGTTGGCTGGCTCAGTCACCGAACTGAATGGCTAGGAATTAACAGCTCTACCGGTCTAATAACACATATATTAGTGACACCATCAAATCCAAAAGCATCGTTTTTACAGCGCACTTATCCTCGTAAAGTACCGGCTATCTATCGAGTGTACCGAGAGAGCCATACTTCTCTAACGCTCTGTTTAGTTTCTCCAAATTTTCCAAAAATTTTCCAGATTTCTCGTCACATCAATCTTTAAATACATGTATGGAGCATTAAATGTAGGTAAAAAAATAACTAATTTTATTTTTAGTATGCACATATCGAGATGAATCTTTTGAGCCTAGTTAGTCCATATTTAAACAAAGTTTGTCAAGTAACAACGAAAGTGTTATAGGATTTTCCTAAAAATTTCCGGGAACTAAACACAAACTAAGTAAGAAAGAGGATTCGTATAGCAGTCCTCAAAACAAGATGTGCGATTTGACACCTGCATACTACTACTATTCCTGTCACACACACCTACTTAGGGCATGTTTAGATCCTAAATATTTACAAGATTCTCCATCGCATCGAATTTTTAGATGCATACATGGAGTATTAAATGTAGGTAAAAAAATAACTAATTGCACAGTTTGTTTGTAAATGTCGAGACGAATCTTTTGAGTCTAGTTGGTCCATATTTGGACAAAGTTTATCAAATAACAACGAAAGTGTTACAGGAACTTTACACCCAAATTCCTACAAACTAAACACCCCCAAATTATTTAAAACCACTCACGCGCTACACAAGGACCACCGCTGCTCGTCCTGGCACGGCCACACACACGCGGTGATGCCGGTGAATGGGTTCGAGAAGGGAGGGTTTTACCTCTATGCCATCGCGAAAAATGGCCTCAACCTTCAGGTCCCTGAAAGATCAAAGCGAACCTGTGTATCCAATCTCATTTTGGTTTTGTCTCACATGCCACTCCGTCCGGATTCTGTTAGATTTTGTTGTTTGGGCACACTGACAGGTAGGTCCGAGTCAAAAAAAGACCAAAATACCCCCTCTCTCTTCTCTCTCTCCCTCATCCTCACCCCGCTCAGCTCCTCCCGTCGAGCCGACGCGCGTGGGGTGGCTCCGCCGCGGCCGCCATGGCCGGCGCGCGCGGGCTCCACCGCGGCCGCCATGGCCGGCGCGCACGCGAGCTCCGCCGCGACCGCCATGGCCGGCGCGGGCGCGAGATCCGTCGCGGCCGCCATGGCCAGTGCGCGCGTGGCTCCGCCGCGGCCGCCATGGACCCACCTGCTAGGGAGAGAGAGAAGGAGAGAGGGGGAGTATTTTGGTCTTTTTCCGGCTCGGACCCACCTGTCAGTGCGCTCAAACGGCGAAATCTAACAGAAATCCGGACGGAGTGGCATGTGAGACAAAACCAAAATGAGATTGGATACACAGGTTCGTTTTGATCTTTCAGTGTCGGTGTTTCGTACCCGGGGGTATCACACCAACGAGTGATATGATCGCGTGCTTCTCTTCTTGGATGGTGATGCAAGAGGACACAAGGATTTATCCTGGTTCGGGCAAAGAAGGCCCTACGTCCAGCGGGGGGATGTTCTTGTATTACTTGCACCTAAGTGCTTGTACAGGGGAGAATACAAGCTCAGTGAGCGTGGACCGGGGTCCGGACTTAAGTGTATGGGTGTAAGGCGCTCTAACGTGTTTTTCCCTCCGCGAATGAGGGCCCTGGCGTCCCCTTTTATAGGGCAAGGGGAGGCCAGGGTTACACAGGGGTTTTACAAGTGTCGGGGCGTACGACGCCCAATACGAAGCAGGGTAGGAATCCTGTCTTGTCGAAGACATTGTAGCCGACGTGGGCGTTGCTGTTGAGGCGTCCTTGAAGCGTGGCCTCCATCCCGGGCGCGGACGTGGTGGCGCGGCAAGGTGGGAGCCGTACAGCACCCATCCCGGAATGTACAGGACGCGGCGGGGTCCCTCCGGGTCTTGGGGTACCTGTCCTCCAATAGCATGAAAGTAGTTAGGGCTCGAAGGGCGCGGAGCCGGTCGTCGAGGTGGTGCCATGGGGGCTCGAGGGGCGCGGAGCCGGCCTCGAGGTGTTACAGTGCAGGGCTCGAGGGGCGCGTAGCCGGCCTCGAGGGGTTACAGTGCATGGCTTGGCCGAACAGTGCTGTACTGGTGCCCTTTTGCCCATGCTTGTGGTGAAAACGAGACTTGACCTTTACACCGAGTCACTGTGGTACATGCTGTGCACCAGTGGACATGACCAGAGTAGGTGAAGGCATTAAATGCGTGGTATGGGCTGGTACGGCTGTCTGTACAGCTCGAGGTCCGTGCGTTAAGGCTCGAGGTGTAGGGGCGCGCTCGCCCGAGGCCTGGAGGGCTCGGGCGAGACGGAGAGCGATCGTGCTCGCCCGAGGCCTTGCTCGAAGGGCTCGGGCGAGGCGGAGAAAGAGCGTTCGCCCGAGGCCTGGCTGGGAGGGCTCGGGCGAGGCGGAGAAAGAGCGTTCGCCCGAGGCCTGGCTGGGAGGGCTCGGGCGAGGCGGAGAAAGAGCGTTCGCCCGAGGCATGGCTGGGAGGGCTCGGGCGAGACGGAGATAGAGCGTTCGCCCGAGGCCTGGCTGGGAGGGCTCGGGCGAGACGGAGATAGAGCGCTCGCCCGAGGCCTGGCTGGGAGGGCTCGGGCGAGACGGAGATAGAGCGTTCGCCCGAGGCCTAGCTGGGAGGGCTCGGGCGAGACGGAGATAGAGCGTTCGCCCGAGGCCTGGCTGGGAGGGCTCGGGCGAGACGGAGATAGAGTGTTCGGGTGTTTGCGTTGATTGGGGGTACCCTTTTTTGTACCACCGACAGTAGCCCCCGAGCCCTTGTTTGAGTGCTTGCATTCGAGCAGGGGCTCCAGATTGGGATCTCGACGGATAGCTAACTGGTCTCGAGGGTTTTGTCGATTTGATTCCGTGGGTGTCATGCGAGCGACACCCGCGGGTGTAGCCCCCGAGGCCATGGGGGAGTGGTTAGAACTCCCTCGTGGGCTTCCCGAAGAATCCTCCGTCGTTTGGGAACCTTCTGCCCAGTGGGCGCGCCTTTTTAGGCGGGAATCGTCAGGGAGCGGAGATCGCGGCGCCGTGCGTACCTGTCAACAGGCTCGAAATGTGGTTCGGTAGTAATATTAAATATTCGCGGTAACCTTTCCTTTGCCGTGGGAGACTCCGTCCGAGGCTTGGCTCGGAGGGCTCGGACGAGACGGAGAACGAGCGTTTGTCCTGGGCCTGGTCTCGAGGTCTCAGGCGAGATGGGGGTCGAGCTTTCACCCGAGGCCTGAGAATCTCATGCTCACACAAAGAAAAGAGATTAGTCGTAACTGTCCGAGTTTTTAGACCCTCTTTCGTCGAGGGGTGCCAGGCTGAACCGACTGGCCGGCTCCCCGAGCTGTCCGGCATGCCGATTGCCCTGGCTTGTCATCCCGCGAGTCCTTTCGATCGGATGCGAGGGGGGATGCCTCGTACTACCCCGAGTGGGCGAGTATCGAGGTTCCCGGTGAGCTGGTAACGGGGAATCCAAGTGAGAGCTCGTGCCCCGTTCGATAGGGGTCGACTGTGGCCCGGAGGCGGTCTCATAAAGCATGGGTGCTCAGTCTGCAGGAGTGCCGGGTCCATTTGATAGGACCCGGTGGCTCGATGCCTCCCTCCGAGGGGATCTCACTGCACGTCGAGCTCCCCGCCTTGGATACACGTGAGGGGCCTCGAGGGCTCGGCCCTCGAGTAATGCCGCGAGTGGCGCCCCTTGGTGTCCCTGACTCGGGTGCTCGAAGCCGGCTGTCGAACCCTTTTCGAGGGCCAGCCTTCGCTGCTTCGAGACTTAGGGCCGGGGCCCGTTTTTACCTTTGTGAAGAAGCCTCCGTCGTCTGGGAATCCTTCTGCCCGTTGGGCACGCCTTTTTAGGCGGAAACCGTCGGGGAGAGCGGCGGGCGCGAAGCCGGAGCGACGGTCGTGGCGGGCCCGGGTAGTGAAGCGAATGGAGAGGTAACGCGTGTACCCTGCATCCGGCTCGAGACGCGGTTAGGTGGGCGCATTGAATGTATTCGGTTACCTTTTTACGTCGTGGGAGATCCCGCCCGTTTGGATTTCCCCCTATAAATATCGAAAGAGGGGAAAAGGAACCCTTTACTTTGCCTTTGCCTTCGCCGCCACCGTAGCCTTCACGCGCCCTCTCCTTCGAGCTAGTCGATTGGGGATTTCCGGCCGCCCGTCCGCTGCTCGGATCCGCGCCGCGCCACCGTCATGGCCGCCCCGACACAGATGCTGCCGGCCGAGGACTGGAGCCCGTCGAAGGTGACGCAGAGCGAAATGGACTCGCTGGTGGCCCAGGGGCTTCTGCGCCCCAACCCGGAGGAGGGACCCGCATGGTGGGTTATCCTGTCGGCGGAGCACCGGGAGCCGCACCCGCCGGAGGGGTACGTGGTGAGCTTCGCGCGCTACCACCGTATGGGGCTCGGCGTCCCGCCGAGCCGCTTCTTGCGAGGGCTGGCCCACCATTTCAAGGTGGAGCTGCAACACTTCTCCCCCAACTCCATCTCGCACGCCGCCATATTCGCCGCGGTGTGCGAGGGGTACCTGAAGATGGAGCCGCACTGGGAGATGTTCGTTCATCTCTTCCGGGGCGAGCTCTTCATCAAGTCCCTGAAGCCCAGCGGGAGGCGGCCCGTGCGCATGGGCTCCCTTGCCATTACCGCGAGGGCGGGGACCTCGTCGGCCAATGTCCCCCGCGAGTACCTGCGATACAAGCTTTCCACCAACCAGGCCAGGTGGGACGACCATTGGTTCTATCTGCGGAACGAAGGTGGCCTCTTTCCGCAGTACACCGGCAGGGTCCTCACTCAACGCCCGGAGAAGTGGACCTGGGGCGTTGCGGCGGACAGGCAACGCCACCTGGCCCCGCTGATGGAGATGATGAAGACGCTGGTGGACGAGAAGAAGCTGACCGTGCAAGCGGTCATTTGGGCGTTCCACCAGCGAAGAGTTCTCCCGCTGGCGGACCGCCCTCTTCTTATGCACGAGATGGGCCCGCAGGCTCAGCTCAAGGCGCTCAATCGCTCGAGGATGGCCGAAGGGAGGCTGTCCCGGAACGAGGGCGTCTCCCGGGTGTCAATCACGATCCAGGGGCCGTTCGTCCCTGAATACTCCAACCTGGTTGCGATGGCACCCGACGAGGGGTGTCTCGACCTGGTAAGTCTCCCTCGAGTCGAGCTATCTCGAGCCTCCTCCCACTTTTTCCTCCTTCGATCCCTTTGCATCCGTCTTGTGGTTTGTCTCATCACGCTTCTTCTTTTTTCAGGGGGCGTTTACTTGTCGCGCGTCGAGGCCCCCGGTGAGGGAGGACGCCGCGGATTCTCAGGTGAGGCGCCTCTCTGCTCAGAAGGACAAGGAGAGCAAGGATGCCAAAAAGAAGAAAGAGAAAAATAAGAACTTGCGTCGCTTAGCTCGGGAGCAGAGACTGGCGAAGGCTCGTCGTAACCGTCAGCCTGGAGACGGGTCCCCCGAGCTGAGCTCCTCGAGCTCGGAGGAGGAGAGTGGTGATGAGGAGGAGGGCGACGACGAGGGGATGGATGCGCGCTTGATGCGCGCGGGGCTCGTCGATGACAGGGCTGACCGCTCCTCTGTGCAGGAGGGTACACTGGAGGTCCCACCGACAAAAGGGTCGCGCGGGACGCAGCCGCGGAAGGCGGCGCCGATCCCTGCCTCGTCGGGGGCCCGAGTCCGTCGAGCTCCGCGCCGGATGTGCCCCTGGTCGTAAGGAAGCCCCGGACCCGGAGCGCCTCCGCCACAGTGCCAACGGAGGCCGCCCCCGCGTCAGCCCAGACGGGGGGTCTCGAGAGGGGTCGGGCTTCGAGAAGCGGTCGACAGGTCGAGAAGGGTTTCGGGCCCGACCCCCGCGAGCCGTCAAGGGCGCCGTCGAGCCCGCGCGAGGAGCGGGCCGCCAGGAAGAGGCGTCGAGCCCCGCGCCATCACAGCGTCGGGGAGGGAGACCCCCGAGCGTCTCGTGACCAGGGGCGCGAGCGTCCCCGAGTCCATCGCCGCACCGCCGCGGACACGGAAGGGACGCGGGAGGGCGCGACCACCAGGCGGGCCGCGGAGCAGTCCCGAGCGCGCCGGGGCGGGCGCCACGGCGTCAGCACGAGGGAGGTACGGTCGCCCTCCCGCGCATGTGGGGCGGAAGGAGGGCTCTCCTCGAGGTCGAGCCATGGGGAGGCGTCGGGAGCCCTCCCCATCCCAGCCCTGTGGAGATGGCCCAGGCACGGGCTCGAGCCGTGGGGTGGGCTCGAAGCCCCCGAGTGGGTCCGGGCGATTCCGGGAAGAAGCCCAGCCGCCGCTTCGGGTGAGTAGTTTTCTTGGGTCTCGTCGGTAGTGAGGCTTCACCTCTTTGCTTTTGATGAGCGTGCCATCTCCGTTTTCTCAGGGGAAGCGTCCTACCAGGGGTGGACCTCGCTTCGTCAAGCGGGCCAAGACCTCGAGCCCCGTCGAGGCACAGGCACCTCGAGGTATGGCACCTTCCTCGACTAGAGAAGCGCTTGCTGGAGAAGGCCCGAGCTGCCATGCTCGAGGGGCCAGATGAATCGTCGCGAATTTTGGTGAGGCCGTCGTCATCGACCACAGGGGGAGGTACTCTTCTGGTTCTGATATCTCCGTCATTTCGTATTGCAGGGGCCTCAGCTCATGGCATCGAGCCTGCCACCGCCATATCCGTGAAGCGCTGCTTCTCCCCCTCCTCCTCCTCCCGCGATGGTGCCAGCTGGGAGCGCCACCCTTCCCCTCACCAACGACGGCTGTTTGGGGGAAGCGCCTGGGGCGAGTAAGACCCCGCCGGTGTCTGGGGCTGAGGAGGCTACGCCCTCGAGGCCCCGACCGACACGAGCCGGGCTGCGGCGGAGAAAGGGGGGAGCGTCGGGGAGAAGGAGA
>VDCT01000702.1:0-27548 GCA_009763385.1 Coix lacryma-jobi var. lacryma-jobi | reverse complement strand
CAAGGCGCCGGAGGGCCCGGCCAGGGAAGAGCCAGGGCTCGTGCCGTCGGGCGGCGGGCCGCAGTCGGGGCAGCTCGGGGCGGGGAAGGATCTGCCCGACATCGAGCTTGACCGGCCAGTATGGCCGTTTCCCGATGCGCCGAGCCCGTCCCTCGCCATGGTCTCCGTCGAGCAACCGGTCCAGCGGGGGGCCCCGCGCGAGGTGCGGTCCATCTTCCGGGAGGTGGCCGAGCTTATGGCAGAGGCGGAGCAGTCCTGCTCCGAGGAGGCGGGCCGGTCCGCGCAGGTGTCAGCCGCCCTCGCGCGGGCTGAGGTGGAGCTTCAAGATCTCCGCGCGGAGCTGAGCCGGAACGCCCAAATGGCGAGCCGGCTCAACGAGGCGGAGGCGGAGGTCCGGGCGGCTCGAGGTGAGGTCGCTCGATCCAAGGAGGAGGCCACCGCCGCTCTCGAGGCATCGAGGAAGGAGGCCGCGGACGCGCGAAGCGAGGCCACCTCCGCCCGGGCTGAAGCCGAGGCGGCGAAGCATGAGGCCGCTGACGCCCGAAGCGAGGCCGCCACCGCCCGAACCGCAGCGGAGGCGGCAAGAAAAGAGGCCGAAGACGCCAAGAGTGGTGCCGCCACCGCCCGAGCTGCCGAGGGGGCGGCGCGGCAGGAGGTGATCCGAAAGGATCTGGCCCTGGCGGAGGTGGGCAGGCTGATCGAGGAGCTTAAGTCCGAGAGGCTCCTCATGCTGACCGAGAAGCGCAGGCTCGAGCAGCGCGCTGAGGGCCTTACCAGCGACCTCGCCGTACTGGGTCGACATTGCGATGGTGAGGCTTACACCTTGTCCTTGTTCGGGTCTCGAAGTTTTCGTTACGTCGCAGTCTCACTCTTCCTCGTTTGTTGCGCAGGGGTCGAGAAGACGGTCGAGGAGCTCCGTGGGACGAATGAGGCTCTCTTGGACCAACTCCAAGATGAGACGATGGTGGCGGAGCGGGCTCGCACCTCTCTCGACCGGCTCGGCCCCATGTGGGGTGCTCCTCCTGTGACTGTGGCAGAAGGTGCAGTGGCTCGGGGCGACGCCTTGGTCGACGCCTTGTGCTTCTTCGACGCAGCCGCGCGGGACCGTGTCCGGCAAGCTCTTCATCATGGCGTCAAGCAGACACTCGCGGTCGTTCGCTCCGGTTTCTGCTTCCCGGTCCACGTTGTCGCCAACGGCTTCATCGAGATCGAGGGGAAGGACGAGGAGTGGAACAACCCCCGTGTTGACAAAATTTTGGAGAAGATGGAGAGGCCGGGTACATCGCTCGCCAAGATTTTCGAGGAGGACGTGCTGCCTCCTGACGCCAGCAGCGGTGTCGGGAGCCCCCCTCCTTCGAGCTCGGGCGTCGAGGTTGAGCCCGCCGTGGAGGACCTCGGGGAGGAGTACCGCATCGACGAAGACTAGGGCCTGCGCGCCAAATTTGGGCGTCGGGGCCCCTGTAAGAATTTATGGCATGAATGAGGGTCCGATGATACCCGTATGTATATATGACTTGTTTGTTTAAAGGGGTTGTTTTCCTTTCAAATGCGTTTGACCACTTCTCTTTGTCGCAAGCTCGAGTTTCTGCTAACTTAGTCTGTGTTCCTTCGATACGTCGCGAGCCCCTCGAGGGGAGGCGTAGGTAGGGTACCGTAGCCCAGGGGCGTAGGTGGCCGTCTACGTCGACGCCCCCCGACCTTGGAGGCTCGAGGTACTTTAGGATTTAGACGTCGCTAGTTCACTCGAGGCACGAGTCGAGACGAGGGTCAAAATTTTTGAAAAGAAAACGCGCATTTTTTCCGGAGTCTGGGGGGGGGGAGGCCCCCCCGTCAGCCCCCGAGGGAGGCTTGACCCTGAGCAAAGCAGGGTCGAGGCTACCTTAAGATGCGAAGCAACATGAACGACAATGCACGAGTTTGTTCATTCATTTTGACATGTTTGTACAAAGTGAAAAATGAACAAGGCCTCGAGGCCTTTAAGGGTAGAAGCGACGTAGCTGAGATATGTTCCACGCGTTCGCCAGGATCCTGCCTTGGTCATCGTAGAGCTTGTATGTTCCTGGCTTGAGCACTTCGGCCACGGTGTATGGGCCTTCCCACGGAGGGGTGAGCTTATGGCGCCCTCGATTATCTTGCAGTCGTCGAAGCACGAGGTCCCCCACCGCTAGGTCCCTTTTGCGCACGTGCTTGTCGTGGTAGCATCGAAGTGTTTGCTGGTAGCATGCAGAGTTGATGAGCGCCACGTCTCGGGCCTCCTCGAGCTGGTCCTTGGCGTTAGCGAGCCTTTCGTCGCTGGTTTGCTCGTTGTAGGCTCGAAGCCCCCGAGTGGGTCTGGCGATTCCGGGAAGAAGCCCAGCTGCCGCTTTGGGTGAGTAGTTTTCTTGGGTCTCGTTGGTAGTGAGGCTTTACCTCTTTACTTTTGATGACGCATGCCATCTCTGGTTTCTCAGGGGGAAGCGCTCCTACCAGGAGGTGGACCTCGCTTCGTCCAAGCGGGCCAAGACCTCGAGCCCTGTCGAGGCACAAGCACCTCGAGGTATGGCACCTTCCTCCGCTAGAGAAGCCGCTTGGCTGGAGAAGGCTCGAGCTGCCATGGCTCAAAGAGGCCAGGATGATCGTCAGCGAATTTTGGTGAGGCCGTCGCCATCGACCACAGGGGTCGAGGCATCCTTCCTATTCTGATATCGCTGTCATCTCGTATTGCAGGGGCCGCAGCTCGCGGCGTCGAGCCCGCCACTACCACGCCCACTGAGGCGCTGCCTCCTCCCCCTCCTCCTCCTCCCGTGATGGCGCCAGTTGGGAGCGCCACCCTTCCCCCCACCACGACGGCTGTTCCGGGGGAAGCGCCTGGGGTGAGCACGGCCCCGCCGGTGTCTGGGGCCGAGGAGACTGCGCCCCTCGAGGCCCCGACCGACACGAGCCAGGCTGCGGAGGAGGGAAAGGGGGGAGAGGCGTTGGCGGAGGAGGAGCCGACGGTGGAGGACCTCCTGAACGAGCTGGAGCAGGGGCCGCTCCTCGCCGCGGGCTCGATGATGGTGGAGGGCCCGGCCAGGGAAGAGCCGGGGCCCGTGCCGTCGGGCGGCGGGCCGCAGTCGGGGCAGCTTGGGGCGGAGGAGGATCTGCCCGACATCGAGCTTGACCGACCAGTATGGCCGTTTCCCGACGCGCCGAGCCCGTCCTCGCCATGGTCTCCATCGAGCAACCGGTCCAGCGGGGGGCCCCGCGCGAGGTGCGGTCCATCTTCTGAGAGGTGGCCGAGCTTATGGCGGAGGCGGAGCGGTCCTGCTCCGAGGAGGCGGGCCGGTCCGCACAGGTGTCAGCCGCCCTCGCGAGGGCTGAGGCGGAGCTTCAAGATCTCCGCGCTGAGCTGAGCCGGAACGCCCAAATGGCGAGCCGGCTCAACGAGGCGGAGGCGGAGGTCCGGGCGGCTCGAGGTGAGGTCGCTCGATCCAAGGAGGAGGCCGCCGCCGCTCTCGAGGCAGTCGAGGAAAGAGGCCGCGGACGCCCGAAGCGAGGCCACCTCGCCCGGGCTGAAGCTGAGGCGGCGAAGCAGGAGGCCGCTGACGCCCGTGGCGAGGCCGCCACCGCCCGAACCGCAGCGGAGGCGGCGAGAAAAGAGGCCGAGGTTGCTCAATGCGATGTCGCCGCCGCTCGGTCCGCAGCGGAGGTGGCGAAGAAGGAGGCCGAAGATGCCGAGAGTGGTGTCGCCACCGCCCGAGCTGCCGAGGGGGCGGCGCGGCAGGAGGTGATCCGAAAGGATCTGGCCCTCGTGGAGGCGGGCAGGCTGATCGAGGAGCTTAGGTCCGAGAAGCTCCTCATGCTGGCCGAGAAGCACAGGCTTGAGCAGCGCGCTGAGGGCCTTACCAGCAACCTCACTGCCCTGGGGCAACATTGCGATGGTGAGGCTTACACCTTGTCCTTGTTTGGGTCTCGAAGTTTTTTGTTACGCCGCAGTCTCACTCTTCCTCGTTCGTTGCGCAGGGGTCGAGAAGACGGTCGAGGAGCTCCGCGGGACGAACCAGGCTCTCTTGGACCAACTCCAAGACGAGACGATGGTGGCGGAGCGGGCTCGCACTTCCCTCGACCGGCTTCGGCTCCATGTGGGGTGCTCCTCCAGTGGCTGCGGCAGAAGGTGCGGTGGCCCGAGGCGACGCCTTGGTCGACGCCTTGTGCTTCCTCGATGCAGCAGCGCGGGACCGTGTCCGGCAAGCTCTCCATCATGGCGTCAAGCAGACGCTCGCGGTTGTCCGCTCTGGCTTCCGCTTCCCGGTCCACGTTGTCGCCAATGGCTTCATCGAGATCGAGGGGAAGGACGAGGAGTGGAACAACCGCCGTGTCGACAAAATCTTGGAGAAGATGGAGAGGCCGGGGACGTCACTCGCGAAGATCTTTGAGGAGGACATGCTGCCTCCTGACGCCAGCAGTGGTGTCGAGGGCCCTCCTCCCTCCAGCTCGGGTGTCGAGACTGAGCCCGCCGTGGAAGACCTTGGGGAGGAGTACCACACCGACGAAGATTAGGGTCTGCGTGCCAAATTTGGGCGTCGAGGCCCCTGTAAGAATTTTATGACATGAATGAGGGTCCGTCGAGACCCGTATGTATATATGACTTGTTTGTTTAAAGGAGTTGTTTTCTTTTCAAATTTATTTGACCACTTCTCTTTGTTTGCAAGCTCGAGTTTCTGCTAGCTTAGTCTGTGTTCCTTCGATACGTCGCGAGCCCCTCGAGGGGAGGCGTAGGTAAGTACCGTAGCCCGGGGGCGTAGGTGGCCGTCTATGTTGACGCCTCCCGACCCTTGGAGGCTCGAGGTATTTTAGGATTTAGACGTCGCTAGTTCACTAGAGGCACGAGTCGAGATGAGGGTCAAATTTTTGAAAAGAAAACGTGTTTTTCCCGGAGTCTGGGGGCGGTTACCCCCTTGTCAGCCCCCGAGGGAGGCTCGACCCTGAGCAAAGCAGGGTCGAGGCTACCTTAAGATGCTAAGCAAAATGAAAGACAATGCACGAGTTTGTTCATTCATTTTGACATGTTTGTACAAAGCAACAGAATATGCTGGGCCTCGAGGCCCTTAAGGGTAGAAGCGACGTAGCTGAGAGATGTTCCACGCGTTCGCCAAGATTCTGCCTTGATCGTCGTAGAGCTTGTATGTCCCTGGCTTGAGCACCTCAGCTACGGTGTATGGGCCCTCCCATGGAGGGGTGAGCTTATGGCGCCCTCGATTGTCTTGCAGCCGTCGAAGCACGAGGTCCCCCACCGCCAGGTCCCTCTTGCGCACGTGCTTGTCGTGGTAGCGTCGAAGTGTTTGCTGGTAGCACGCGGAGTTGATGAGCACCACGTCTCGGGCCTCCTCGAGCTGGTCCTTGGCGTTGGCGAGCCTTTCATCATTGGTTTGCTCGTTGTAGGCTCGAAGTCGAGGGGAGCCGTATTCGAGGTCCGTAGGCAAGACAGCCTCAGCGCCGTAGGTTAGGAAGAACGGAGTGAACCCGGTGGCTCGGCTCGGCGTAGTCCTGAGGCCCCACAGCACCGAGGGGAGCTCCGCAGCCCACCCTTTTCCGAAATTTTTGAGGGTCTTGAAGAGCCTCGGCTTCAGCCCATGGAGTATCATGCCGTTGGCGCGCTCGACCTGCCCGTTGCATTGAGGGTATGCGACCGAGGCCCAGGTCACGCGAATGCTGTTGTCGTCGCAGAAGTTGGTGAACTTTTTGCCCGTGAATTGGGTGCCATTGTCGGTGATGATGACGTTAGGCACCCCAAACCGGTACATGATGTTGACGATGAACTCGACAGCCTTCTCGGAGGTGGGGTCGCCTATCGGCCTAGCCTCGATCCACTTGGTGAACTTGTCGATGGCCACGAGCACGTGTGAGTGCCCTCCACTTGTCTTTTTGAGGGGACCCACGAGGTCGAGCCCCCAAACGGCGAATGGCCAAGTAATTGGGATCATCTGCAGGGCATGTGCGGGTTGGTGCGTCTGCTTGGCGTAGAATTGACACCCATGGCATGCTCGGACCAAGCGCTTGGCGTCTCCAATGGCGGTCGGCCAATAGAAGCCTTGACGGAAGGCGTTCCCAACCAGGGTCCTTGGTGCTGCGTGGTGGCCGCAAGCCCCCGAGTGCATGTCGTCGAGGAGCTTGCGTCCTTCCTCGAGGGGGATGCAGCGCTGAAGGATCCCGGTCGGGCTTCGTCGGTACAGCTCCCGTTCGTCGCCGTAGATGACGTAGGTCTTGGCCCTTCGAGCGATGCGTCGGGCCTCCGTCTTATCTTCTGGTAGCACGCCTTGCGTCAGATAGTCGAGGAAGGGCATCCGCCAGTCGAGGGGTCGTGATGAAGAAGAGGCGGGTGCGTCGATATGCATCACCTCAGTGGATGTCGAGGGGTCATTCCCGAGGGGTGGCGTTGAAGGTCGAGCCCCCGTGTCTAGCTCGAGGGGTGGCGTCGAGGGGCCAGCCCCCGGGCCGATTTTGACGGATGGCTCGAAAACGTCCCTCGAGAAGACGTCTGGTGGAACCGTGCCGCGCGTGGATGCCAATTTTGCCAGCTCGTCTGCGGCCTCGTTGTACTTTCGAGCTATGTGGTTAAGCTCGAGGCCGTAGAACTTATCTTCTAGCTTGCGCACCTCCCCGCAGTACGCTTCCATCCTGGGATTGATGCAGCTCGAGGCCTTCATGACCTGGTTGACGACGAGCTGCGAGTCCCCTCGAACGTCGAGGCGTCGGACCCCGAGCTCGAGGGCGATGCGTAGCCCATTGACGAGGGCCTTGTACTCGGCGACGTTGTTGGAGGCGGGGAAGTGCAAGCGTAGCAGGTAGCGCATGTGGACTCCGAGGGGTGAGATGAAGAGCAGGCCTGCGCCTGCCCCCGTCTTCATGAGGGATCCGTCGAAGTACATGGTCCAGAGCTCGGCTTGAATCTACGCCGGCGGGAGCTGAGTGTCGGTCCATTCAGCAACGAAGTCTGCCAACGCTTGCGACTTGATGGCTTTTCGCGGGGCGTAGGTGATGGTCTCCCCCATTAGCTCGGCGGACCACTTGGCGATGCGCCCCGTGGCCTCCCGATTGTTGATGATCTCACCGAGGGGAAAAGACGACATCACCGTTACGGGATGAGCGAGGAAGTAGTGCTGGAGCTTGCGCCTTGTGATGATGATGTCGTAGAGCAGTTTCTGGATGTGCGGGTACCAGACCTTGGCCTCGGAGAGCACCTCACCGGTGAAGTACACCGGTCGTTGGACTGGCAACGCATGACCCTCCTCGTGCCTCTCGACGGCTATGACCGCGCTGACCACCTGAGTGGTTGCGGCCACATAGAGGAGGAGGGGCTCGGGGCGATCGTCACCCTCGGCCGGTCGCGGTGGCACGAGGATTGGCGCGGAAGTCAGCAACCCCTTCAACTTGGTTAAGGCCTCCTCGGCTTCGACAGTCCACGCAAAGTGTTCCGTCTTCTTTAGCAGGTGGTAGACGGGTAGCGCTTTTTCCCCTAGCCTCGAAATGAATCTGCTGAGAGCGGCTAGGCAGCCTGTCACTTTCTGTACACCCTTGAGGTCTCGAAGTGGGCCCATCCTTGTGACTGCTGAGATTTTTTTGGGGTTGGCCTCGATCCCTCGTTGTGAGACAATGTAGCCAAGTAGCATGCCCCGAGGCACACCAAAGACACACTTCTCGGGGTTGAGCTTCACATTCTTGGCCCGGAGGCACTCGAACGTGGTCTCGAGGTCGCTGATGAGGTCCCCGACTTTCTTAGTTTTAACCACGATGTCATCGACGTAGGCCTCGACGGTTTTGCCTATGTGTTCGCCAAAGATATGCTGCATGCAACGTTGGTACGTTGCCCCGGCGTTTCGAAGGCCGAAGGGCATTGTAACGTAGCAATACATACCAAAAGGCGTAACAAAAGAGGTAGCAAGCTCGTCAGATTCTTTCATCCTAATCTGGTGGTAGCCGGAATACGCATCGAGAAATGAAAGTACTTCACACCCCGCAGTGGAATCGACAATCTGATCAATTCTAGGTAAAGGAAATGGAACTTTTGGACAAGCTTTATTTAGACCAGTGTAGTCTACACACATCCGCATTTTTCCATTCTTTTTCCTAACTAGTACAGGGTTAGCTAGCCACTGTGGGTGAAATACCTCCTTGATGAACCCGGCCGCCAAAAGCTTGTGCACCTCCTCGCCGATGATCCTGCGCTTCTCCTCATCAAAGCGGCGTAGGCGTTGCTTCACCGGTCTGGACCCGGCCTGGATCTCCAAGGCGTGCTCGGCGACTTCCCTCGGTATGCCCGGCATGTCCGAGGGTCCCCACGCAAACATGTCGATGTTTGCGCGGAGAAAGTCGACGAGCACTGCTTCCTATTTAGGCTCGAGGCTGGCACTGACGGTCAGCGTCTTGCCATTGGTCGAGGTCGGGTCGACGGGTATCTGCTTGGTGTGCTCTGCCGGCTCGAAGGTGCCAGCGTGGCGCTTTACTTCAGGGGCCCCCTCGGTGGCCAGGGCGGCTAGCGCCTCGAGCGAGTCGAGCTGGACGTTTGCCTCCCCACGCTCGACGCACTCCATGTCGCAGTGGTACGCGTGCTCATAGGATGTGTCGACGGTGATGACCCCCTTTGGCCCCGGCATTTTGAGCTTCAAGTACGTGTAGTTGGGAACCGCCATGAACTTGGCGTAGCCTGGCCGGCCGATAATGGCGTGGTAGGTCCCTTGGAATCCAACCACCTCGAAGGTGAGTGTCTCCTGGCGGAAGTTAGCCGGCGTGCCAAAGCAAACCGGCAGGTCGATGCGCCCGAGGGGGTGGGCCTTCTTCCCTGGTACGATTCCGTGGAACCCCCGACGTTGGATCGGAGCTGACCCTCTGAAATCCCCAGGAGGTCGAGGGTCTCGAGGTATATGATGTTGAGGCTCGAGCCCCCATCCATCAACACCTTGGAGAACCGTACGTCAACGATGACGGGGTCGACGACGAGGGGGTACGCCCCCGGGTTTATGACACAGTCCGGATGGTCGTCATGGTCGAACGTGATCGGCGCATCAGACCAGTCAAGGTACCGGGGGGTGTCGTGGCCGAGTGCAAAGATCTCCCGGCGCTCCTTCTTTCTTTCTCGAGCTGAGAGCCCGACGGTCGACCCCCAATAGATCATGTAGCAGTCACGCACCGGTGGGAAGTTGCCGTCCGTGTCCCCACTATACCACTGAGATCAGTGTTTCAGAAGTGCTACGACTATTCTTAGCTGCCATATGGGCTGACAATTTCTACAAAAGGGATGAACTTCAATGCAATGTCAATAGCCAAGGATTTATCCAACTCGGTTGGAAACCTGCCATCTTAGAGGCATCAACAACAGCGGCTCGGGGGCAAGCCGCATTTCAAGCGGAGGGGAATGTCAGCATTGGCTGCCATATGGGCCCAGGCTAGTGAATGGAGGGCTCTGCCTATAAAAGGAACCGGTTGAGGATATGTGAGGGCATCGAACAATTATCAGAAGACATTTACTAGTTTACTTTAATGTTCATATTCTTCCCCAAGTTTATCTCTCTGTAGCCTGTTCTACCTTTCTCTCTACTCTGATCTCCCTTCCCATGAGATCTTGTACCTCGCCTGTTACTTAGAGTCGAGTTATCCGAGAGTAATCCAGTTGGGTTGCTAACAGCAACGCCGCCGCGGAGTGCTCTCCTTCGCATCACTCCCGCCGCCGCCGCCAAGCGCCCCCAACGCTGCCGCGTACGCGGGCGACGGTGCCCGCCTCTCCACCACCACTACCACCTCCTCCTCCTTCCCCTTTGGAGGCGGGTACACCGGCGTGGGTCCCACCCTACTCGACGGCAGCAACCAAGGGCGGATCTGCCATGGGATGAAGAGAAGGGAGGGGCTAGAGCCTAGAGGCGAATTGGAGGCGTCTGGAGGTGGAAGACAGACAACTGGGGGCTATTTGGATTTTGGACGCATCTAACTGGAGATAGAAGACCTCCAGCCGGCCGCGAGGAGGAGGCAGCCCGGAGGGCAAAGGCTGCACAGCGGCCAAGCCAAGCAACCAACTGGCAGCCCCCAGCCACAGCCACAGGCCGCAGCCAGCTGTAGCAGGCACGCCAACGGCACCCGGCAGTAGAGCTGCACTCCGCAGAGGCAAACGCCAAACTGTCAGGAGCATAGCAGGTAAGCAGTTTTTCTTTTAATTTCAGCAATTCAGTTCTTCGGATTTTGTTGTTTTGGTTAGTCATCTTCCTCAACATAGCTATTGTGTTTACATAAACATTGGCTATATTTGGAATTTTGGATTCCAGGTTTTGGAGTTTTCAAGTTTCAGCTTATCATTACAACCATAAGCTTTTTCATATCAGAGTTTTGAAGTCACTAACTGTAAACTGTAGTGATGTGTGGTGTGCCACTTCAAAAATATTCAGATGTGATAATTAATAAGTTAATATCGTTTGTCACATGAGAGTGAAAACAAAATTAGCCAGCGACACATTAATAATCTACTATTTTGAAGTAATGACTGGATTTCGTTGTTTTGCTATTTTGTATGTTTAAACCGATTCATAAATACTTCGATACTGCAGGACCTCACTCAACCAGTTTGGAAAAGTATTAGGCCTAGATCCTAATTCCTAAAAGGATACCACATAATTGGGCAGTCATTGGCGGAGCATGGGCTGAGTACACAATGAAAGGTCAATGCTTTTCTATGCAGCATGAACTGAGTACACAAGCTGGGTAGTGCATGGGGGTGTGGGACTCTTCATCAGTAGATAGGAATCGTCTGCATGTTTCAAGCAATCTAAAATTCATCTGCTGTAGTTCATTCCTGCACCCATTTATGAAACTATATTCCAGCTACAGTACCCACAAATATGTAAATAATTGTACGAGGATTCACACAAGTCAAAAACAAATACATGCAGCGTTATGTCCTATAATGTGTTCTTTTAATAATATACTTCATTTAAGTATGCATGTGATTTCCGTACACAACTAAAGCTGCTTGACAATCAGTGCATTTTGGCTTCAGATATATCTATGTTAAAACATTACCAGATCGGAAGTTCACTGCAAGTATGAAATAGCTGTCATGCCATTCATTCACTTAATTTTGATAGACATTTAATTGTGTTCTTCCATTTTTGTTTTGTTCTGCATTTTAAATTATTATTACCCATCTTAGGTGTTTTTATGTGGTTTTCGTTGCACTGTGAATCTGTGATATCACTGTGAACATGAAGCACCAACCAGATGATAAGTTTGCCTGAGATTGTCTATCTGCTAATTCTGCTTGGTTTCCTCTCTTGTAGAGTAATTAACCTTTATACATTTTTAAAATACTGATATTATACCTTTATAAATGTATGACAGTGTTATGATATTCTGCTTGTTTGGTTCAAGGACATTAGTTATTTTGGCATTTCAGAGCTGGTTGACTTGGCTTAGTCTTGTTCTGCCTGGTAACATCACCCTGTGACTTTCAGTTCATTGATCTTTCACTGGTAAATTACCATTTTTCCAGGTTGTATATCCCACTTTGGTAGGGAGTTATATTGTTTTGACAAAGTGACAAGGTATCAATTTCTTTTTTTCTCGAACACGCAGGAGAGTTGCGTATCATTCATTGTTTTTGAGGCGTCGCCTAAGCGTTGTGGCGTACCCCAAGCGCCGCAGGACGCCACAGGGTGTTAGTTACGCCATATCGCCTAGGCGTCGCCTAAAGGGCGCCTAGGCGTCCAGGCGCACCCCCAGCGCCACAGGATGCCACAACGCCTCAAAAACATTGGTATCATTATATTGATAGAAGAAGAGAGGAAACATACAAAGACCCAAAAACACCCACCCCTTCACACCTATCCTGCAATCTAAAGCATAATCACCAATTTCTGAAGAAATAACAACCGGCCAGGCTAAAGAACTAGAGGCCCATAACAGTGAGCATGCTGGATTTGTCAATGATGCTGTTATTAGGGCATCATTCTTTGTTTTGTGATGCTAGAGATGGTTCAGTCATTGGAATTTGGAAAGTTGATTCTAAGGTCAAACTACACTAATGGTTCAGACGTGATGCTAATTAGTTTAAGTAGCATTGTGTAGGATTTAAGTAGCAATTACAAAATGCTTTTCACTGACACCATCACATGGCTAATATTTATAAAAATTTCGTGCCGTACAGTCCAACGCATTAATACTATCATCCTATTCGATGCATGAAGAAATTATTGGGCCCCGGATTCTCTCGATACAAAAAAAAAATCAGGGCACATTTGTTGCTGTTCTGCTGGTAATTGAACCGATTGTGTGCTACAGTAGAATTTGATCAAGCAAATGACAGTTTAGTTAAAAAACAAGCATGTTATAGTAAGGTTTGGCCAAGCACAAATGACTATTACCACACAGAGTGTTTTCGTGTGTTGGGTAACTCTTAAGCGTTAATGTGTATCTGTCTCTTTCAGATGAACAATGAAAATAAGAGTTCACACGATAGAGTGGAGGGCCTGTTTCATTTATAATCAGTTTTTGGATGCCATATGGGTGGTTGGGGTGGTTTGCAAAATTTGCTTAACTATTCCATTATAATTAAATAAAACCGATGATTTCACTTCTGTATTTAATTGACAGAATGATCTATGCTTTAAAATAAATGATGGATCAAAGGGAATGATTTGTGCAAAATATGCTGATTTTTTTTGGCTTATTTAAAGATTTAGAGTTTTCAACCCCAAACAGGGAAATGTCAGTGCTGAGGAAAGAATGGGTTGTGTCTGTTCTCCGAATTTGTTTTAGGCCTTGGGTTAATTAGAGAAAGTAAAAGGCTAACACCATTCCCATTCCTTGATCAAGTTGACAGTATAATTGATCGATTTTGAGTTACTCCATCGCTGCTAAGACTTTTAGATTCCTCTACTTCGCATGGTCTGAGGTTTCTTGCTTGAATGTTGGTTGTCCATTACTACAAGCTTGGTGGCTCTGTTATCGTACGTCTTTTGAACACGAGATGTTACAAGGTACTGAAGCATAGATAATGGATGTAGTTCGTGCTAGCAGATAGCTAGCCTATAGAAACGGTGGAATGGTTGACCATTGCATGTCTCCTCTAAAATATTTTGCCATATGTTCTCTTAAGTGTATTAGAAAAAGTCTAGAATTGTGCAGAGATGAGTTATGTTGCATTGTACATGAATTCAATGGCTTCACTATATGAATGATCATCTAATGGCAATTAATGGTAAGTTGGTAACATAACCATTTGCACGGTGAGCACAATACTATGCTCGTGGTCATATGTAATTCTCACTTATTGGTACATATGTTTGTTTTCTGCACAGGATGGTCAAATGCTAGAAATAACTACATGATTGATCTATTGGTGTATGATGGAGATTTCACGGAATCATGGTGGTGTATGATTCTGCATCCATACAAGAATATCCTAGCCGTATCTTGGAAAAAATAAACTATGAATGAATAAAGAGAGTTATGGCGAACTTCGTCTCGTGCATTTTGTTTTGACATTGTTAGATGCTTATTTATTTAAATGCGGTTTAAAATAGTACTATATTGTTAAGCTGAGTCAAAATTATTTGTTTGTTGATTATTTTTTTTGCGAATTATTTGTTTGTTGATTTTGATTCACCTTTTTTCACTTATTTGTGTAGAAAATTTTGAGGCTCCGCACAGACATTTGCTAGTAAGGGGTTGTTTGGTACAGCTCACAACAGCTCCCGCTTTATGAGCTGTTGTGAGCTGTTTTTTTTTTTGTGAAACATCTTTTTCCAAAATAACTTCATCTATGAAGTTGTTTTATTTCTCTTCTCACAAAACTATAAGCTGAGATGAAGCTAAAAAAAGTATCTTTTCACAGCGTACATCCTTATTTTTCTCTTTCAACCATGCATGAAGTTGTTGGTGAAACTATTTTGTCAAACACTTTTTTTAAAACAGCTCAGCTTCATCTAAGAAGTTGCTCATGGAGCTATTTTCTAAAAAAAACAATAACATGATAAAAATCATGGTGCGTCCTCTCCTACCTGATGTTTCACTCCAACCACCAACCAGGACCGACCTAAAGCTTCCTGAAGAGAGCGGCAGTGCGCAGGAAATAGTCCGACAGCGAGTTTCGCCAATAGGTTTGGCTCAATGGCTCACTCAACCGAGCGCTGCCGAGAGTGAAATTGATAGCCTGGCTCCTCGTTCTGGAGTGCATCCTGTGCAAGAACAGATCTCAAGAAGACATGACATTGCTGAGGAGATAATGTGCCTGTGATCTCTGCCACGACGCCAATGAAACCCCAACGCCCCTACCTGCAGGTTTACGCTGGCGCACGCCCAACGTCAAATAGCCAGACGTACACGTACCAGACCCTACCTGCAGCTGCAGGTTTGCGCTAGCGCAGGCTCAACGCACGTTCAACGTCAATAAAAAATTCAACGCCAATGCATGAAGATTTGACTTAAGGCTATCCGCACTCTTCGTTCTCTAAATCCATCCTCTATTTATTCTAGTCATCAAGATTCTTTCCTCTATACATATTTCTTCCGCATTCATCATCTTCTATATTTCATACTCTATACCAACTACCAATATTAGGCTCACTTGTGACTTTATCTAAATATATCCATGTGAGATCTTGTTCTGAAGGATTTATTGAAACGAATTTAACGGTGCAATCAGAATTTGATTTGGTTTTTTAGTTTATGAGTTATCATAATTTTTAGTTTATGAAAAAAGTGGGACCCATGCTACATCACCCATGCCTGCTCGTGGTTGGGCGCTGGCCGGTGCTGCATTTGCTAGTGGCGGGCCCGTCCTGGTTTAGAGTGCGTCCGGTATCGCGCTAGATTTACCGAACATCAGGCTGCTCCGCTTATTTACAGTATGGAATAAGTACCCGCTGCAGGCTATTTGGGTCCTCCAGTAATATTTACAGTTTCACGGTGCAGTCAGTCTAACTCCTGTAGTCCTGTGCTGCTGGCAACTTTGGAAATTGAAAGCACGCAGTGTTCCAAATTTCCAATCCAAGTCGTCTCTCTCTCTGGGCATAAGGGGGTGTTTGGTTCCCGCCCCCTAGAGTTTAGCCACTAAAATTTAGTCGCTTTTAGTCACTAAAGTTCCAAACACCCCCACTAGAAGTCATTTTTAACACAACTCAAATTTAGTCGCTTTTAGTCACTCAAGTTCCAAACACCCCCACTAGAAGTCATTTTTAACACAACTCTAGTGACATTCACTGAACTTTAGTGGCTAAACTCGGGTTTGGGAACCAAACAGCCCCTAAGCCGTGAAGCAAAACCTTTTGGCGTGCTCGTGACTAATGATTGGTGCGTAATTTTCCGCTTTTAACTGTATATATGAATAATAGTTATACTGACTTGTCCTGTCCGCCTGTGCCCGTCAATTGGAAACGACGAGGAAGAGAGGAACAGGAAGCGCGTTTTGGTTGCATTGCGGATGAGGAAGAGATGAATCACACTAGACGAGTCCTTTTAGATGAAAATCAAGAAACGGTGTATTTTTCTTCTTACAATTTCCATGCACATCCCAGTTGTGGTTCTATTTTTTGTTAAAGCTCCTCTTGTAAGAAAAAAAAATATGTTGCTGCAAAACTGAAACTCCACACAGGTTTGGTTCTGTTGTAACTCCGCCCGTCCAAGTTGAAATGCCAGTGATAAATGATATGCCCATCAACCAAACATAAAGAAAGAGTGCGGGTTCGTAGGTATAAGATGTGCACTTTTGCTAAAAGAGGGGGGGAAAGTAATGCATATTAGTGCTAATACTGTACTGAATGGGTTAGTGTCACTACATCTCAACTTCCGACGGCACAGTTTGATTGAGCCTTGGTTAGCTCACAGAATCCACATGGAAAACGATAAGAAACAAACTAAAGCAGGATACAGTATCATGAAGAATGCACAAATCTGAATATACCCTAAGCCATTCGAATCAGGACGAAACAAACTGGAAACCCATCCTTTGGTCAATACCTGTTCAATGATCATCATAAAATAGGAACCAGTAAATCAAAAGGCTATGATTGAGAATAAGCTGGAAACTGTAAAGACTAGTGTTTACCTCAATGGACCATCCCCTCCAGACCCAAAAATTGAGTCAGCATCATCAGTCATCGTCCTCATCCTCCTGGTTATAACCGTGGTTGATCTTTTGAGACCGGTACATGTCAGCAACCTGCAAAATTTGGACACAATCCAAATTGAGACATACAAAACATCAAAACATTGAAAATAGCAAAGAGGCAGGAGGCAGTGAACTTACTTGGTCAGACGTGGTGGCTTGTTCTGGACTTTTATCGTCACGTAATCTCAACAGACGAGGGAATCTTAGGGAGATACCCTGGTTCAATTTCAGCATTAGCCTTCCCATCATATATCAAAAGTATACAATCTAGATGGGGAGGAATGGCGATGTGAAATAAAACTACCAACCTTATTTGGATCGACTATTCCATTAGCAGCACGATGTACAGGGCTTATGCTCAGATCTGCAGCTTTGACCTCCCACACCTGAGAAAAGCAAGAAAATTAAGTTAATTAAACTACAACTGGCTTAATCCCTGCGCCCTTCGCCATCTACTGTGTTACAACAAGCAATCTTCAGGGCAAACATGAAATGAATTAAGTACATGTTGCAAACAAAAGAATTCAATGACTGGTTATAGATGAGCAGAATCATATGGATTTAGATCTGCAAGCATACACAAAGTTTTCAAAGACACCAAAGTATTAATGTGAAACGATAGTATGTTATGGAGGTTTAATATGCACATTACCTCTGATGGCTCAAACCACACATCAGGGTCCATTGTATCAGCAAATCTATAGTATGCCTGTACAAACGAGAGCGTTAATGTGAATGAAGGACATAAAAAATAATAACAAATTGTCAATAAGAACCAGTCATTGAACAACAGGCTTAAGGAAGTATCACCTTTGGTTTTTCTATCACTTTACTTCGAAGACTCGCTGAACGTTCTTCAAGCTGTTGCTCAGAAAATCCAGTACCTAAATGCATCAAGATTAAAGCATGAAGAGGACTCATCTAAAAAGAAGCTTGGGGTTTTTTAAAAGAAGCACCTACCTATGTTACATATTGTTTGATATTCTTCATTCTGCTCATCATAGCATGCCAGGAGGAATGATCCAAAGACACCTAGTAAGCAAAACAAGGCCAAAAGAAAACATGCATTAGCATGAAAGAAACAAACTGAAGCAACTGAGCTTCGTAAAATTACTTGATTAACAAGCAGTTATATCAAGGGGGGAAAGAAACACTTAAATTTAGTTCATTTTTATCAGTAAGCATGATAGAAAAGAACCATCCACCTGTTCGTTTTCCTCTACCAAAGAAGGCAGCAATAGGTACCAAGTCCAAAGAGTCTCCAATGCTGCCAAAAAGAAACAGGGATACATAACTTTAAAAACACCAACTAATAATGCTTTATTTATAAATTTGAAAATTTCTACTAAAATACAGCTCACACAGACCCAGATGTAACAGAAAGTCAAGACAGCTTAATATAAATGATGTTTGGTGATTTTGAATCTTGGACCATAGCATAAGATAAATAGAATATGAATATCCAGCCACTATGTTTTTCTAGATTTGCATGTTCCGCAACAGAGTTAAATCAGTACAGCTTGCAATGCACTAACCTATCCATGTAATCCTTCTTCAGTTTCAACCAATTGTTTGATCGCTTCGCTGGCTCATATGTAGCGTCTTTATCCAATGTCTTGATAATCAGCCCTTCACAACTTCAGTAGATGAAAACTTAGTGGGCCGAAAAAGATCTTGGCAAAAAATAGGAGAAAAAAATCACCATTCCACAATCCTTCACTCAGAATCCATATATCAATTAATTTTGATAATAAAACAACATGGAAGTTTAAAATAATACATATGTTTCCTAACAATGCTGTACTGGCAGTTTCATGTGAAACTCCTCTAAACAGAAAATTTGCTTCAAGGAGTGATCAGCTAACGTAGTTTAATTAGCATACTCTTTTCACAATCCCAAATTGAATACAGATCTATAAATTTTCCTCTCAGAAAAAATGAATTAGAATGGTCTATGCGACAATCAAGAAAAAATCCTATACATAAATTGGAAGATATGCCTAGAATCAGGCAGAGGGCCTACGTTAGACATGGTAAAAATTGGAGAACACTTCAAACTGTTGCCTCTGAATCGTTCAGGAAGCAAATGTGCAATCATCCACAATGTTGTGTTTCATTAATCACAACATATAAATGTTTGAACCATGACCTAGGATTACTTCATTTCCAAGGGAGTGACTTCAAAGGCATGTATTTTTTTTCTTTAGAACTGTTAGAAAGAGGATTAAGGGTTATTTGGGCTGGCCACATGGGCCACAACATGGGCCTAGACGCCCAGGGGTTTAACAGTAGATGATTGAGTCTTAGGCAAGGATCTCCGTTGATTGGGTATCTATTCTATAAACCCTAGGACATCCTTGCCTATATATTGCACTCCTTGTACCTCTTATCAATCAATCTACTATATTCCCGTACATATCTTCCTTCAAGAACTATTATTCTTTAAAATTAATTGTAATGCATCTACTTTCATCCAAAACTGAACTGATCCTATATCATAACTCCAATACAAATCAAATGCTGCAATCCAGTGTTTTATTTATCTTGTGCCTAAACCAGTTTTTATTGAGCACAAATGAAACCTTGAAACTATTGAATTAGTAGAACACATTAAAAAAGCTGGCCAATGTATGCTTTAGAAAGTTCAGTTACCTGGAGTTGACAGCAGTGTCAAGAAATTTCTGTATCTCCTCCAGATCATTTGATGTAATTGCAGTAGCCAATTTAAAAACACCTGGCACTTCTTCGAAGGAGTTGTAAAGATGCTGCCATGAATTCAATGCAAAGGAATAATTACACCTCTAGAGAAAGAAGAATGCATTTATGTATTTTGTATGATTGAACACCACGATTGTGTTTGACAGCCTCAGACTAGAGTACACCTTAGTAGTTTTTTGAAGATACATGTGTTGCACACACATTAAGGAAAGAGTAGTAATAATAATTACTAACAGGCTGTGCTAAGCTGGCTACAAACTTTTAACTGAATCATATTCTGTTGAAAAAAATGACCACAGCCATGTGATAGCACAAAAATGTTTTCAGTAGCAGAATAAAATGATATTGTACATTAAGAATCTACATAGCAGAAGTACAGTACCTCTCGACGAATTTTGAGTTGTTCCTGGAGAAGAGGTTTCCCGTTTATGTAAAGAATATCAAAGCCAAAAGTACAGACTGAAACTTTGATGTCATTTATGGTAACACCCTTGCGAGCCCTTGTGCTAAGTATCTGCAGAGATGGAGAACAATCACTGGTCCTTACAAGTCACAACTAGCAACAGAAAATAAACAAATGTAAACAGGACAAGGTCACAGAATTAAAAGGATTAGTTTAGCTCAGATATTTATAGGATGGCCACTTCGAAAGTAACCTAACTGGAAATTGAGAGATAATTAAAATACAAACCTGAAAAGGCAAAATTTTCTGTTTTTCACGATCATAGGCAACAATTTCACAGTCCAAGACAAATGATTTGACTGTAGGCTTCCGGAATCTGCATTGACATGCTATACGTAAGATCATCAGGAATTAAAAGTGCAGGACAGAACAGATATTTGGGTAGATAATTATTTAGCCAGTAACCAAACTAACTTGAGAAAGCTGGTATATGTGGGAACACATGACAAAAACAGAAGAAGATGGCTTCAGCTTTAATGAACGCATCCAAAAATAACTCATATCACCAAGATATAAGTTATTCATGACTAGCAGTGCAAGGGGAAAAATGTCCTAGGTTAATTCTACCTCAAAAGCAGACAAGAAGAAAGGTGGAGAAAGCAAATCTGAGGTTTCTTACATTTGAAAGATGAGGAAAGGAATCAAAACCGGACCTCAAAAAGTTAACATTGTACCATGTTGGGGACTTAGGAAACCAATAAACCACATGCAAACTGATGCATGGCACAAATCTTAAGCACAGGATACTATTAACTGCTTCCAGTGCTTTCTTCAGTTGGAGATACAGAAATATATTGGTAGGAGAAATTATAAAATGACGTATACCTAGAAACTGCATCAACAACATCTGGATATTTTCCGGTGTTTCTTTCAGCATTCCGACTATAAATCTCTACTGAACCATCCTCCATGCAATGTATCTAGATTCCAAATTATGAAGTGTTAACTTAGATGAACATGGGTCAAAAGCACTATATTAGAAGAGCTAAAAGCCATGAGGATTGATGATACCTGAGCCCTTTCACCATCATACTTGTACTCACAAGTGTATTCAAGACCCTGAAACTTGTCAATGATCTCTGAGACAGATTTTGTTGCTTTTGCTAACATAGGGCCAACAGGGACACCTATGGAAAATTTGCATGTCTCTGGAAGCTTCCAAACTCCTACTTCAAGTATCGCTGGGACAATTTTATCATATATCGGAAGAACTGAATACGCTTGTTTAATTATTTTTGCAGCCTTCATGAGTAAATACAATAAAATCAGTAACTGACCAACTGCAGCAGTAATGTTAGGAATAAAAGGTGTTGACTATGCATATCAAATCAATCTTCCACATATAAGCAAGAGAAACTCGGATAAGAATAAGATATAGGTATACTAATACGCACAGTATTAACTTTTGAAGCCCCTATAGGAAGATAAAACCATGTGGGTCACAATAACTTTCTTCATGACCATTTCCATGGAACATGGTGGCAACAGTACATTATTACATTGTCTATTCTAAAGTTTGCAAAGCACAATTTCTAACAGGACAAACAGTGATCAATAAATTAGAATTGAGGATATTGAAGAAACACATGTAGAACCCTGTGAGTCATGTATTGCACAGTTGAATGCTACCATGGCTACAGAGTTGATTAAAAATACTATCAAAAATCTAATGTGCAGGCAATCAAAGAATTTCAATCTGATCATATGATCCTATCAAAACAAATATAGGTGTAAATAAAAGCACAAAACAGAGAGTAACCTCTTCGAAAGGTGATTGAACTTTTGGTGGCGAAGAATTTTTGTCAGAATATACGGCAGCTTGCCCAAGAGCCATTTGGACAGTTTTCTCTGCCAGCCCAATCCTCATCTTTGACTGTGACAAGTAATGATAATTCAAGCAAGCAATGAATAGACAGGACACAAAGGAACTGGACCAAGTGAACATTCCATGATTTACCTGAAGAAGGCGCGTGATGTACTGGGGTTCACAGTCAGTTGCAGCAACAAGAAGTCCCTTCATATGGTTTCTTTTTTTATCTTGACTGTCTTTGCCCGATTCCTGGATAAAATAATACTTGTTAAATGGTTTCTTAAGTGAAACTGTGTAATGGTGCATTATGGAAGCACATTATCCACTTTGGGACTCGAATCCCAGGCTCAATACATATTATGATTTTACTTCTGCTAGTGCATATTTCAATATCATTCATTGTCCCAATGAAAGCAGTTCATTTCCATGTTCACATATCAAGCCAGACAGAATAAAGGTTTCTGGCGAAATATTCAGCATCAGAAATGCAAGAAATGATATAGAACCTTTGCAATTGTCCGGAAAGTGCTAAGCACCCGAGCTATTGTCAGTGGTTTTGGCTTAAACATCATCTTCTGCGATGACCTGCTTGCTTTTGCCACAAGCCCCAAATCACCCAATTCCTACAAGTGCCAAAAGAAACAGCAAATCCATATATGCCTCCAATTCCATAGCAGTTGAACTGATGAACAAACATGTAACCAACTTAATTAACAACCTTAAGATCCTTCTTAACATGCTCCTCTTTGCGTCCATATGCCTCTGCAAGTGCACGGATGACTGATGCATCCCCAATCCCAAGCTCAATCCCCTCATGAGGTGGCGCAATCCGGTTGGCTGAGAGGTATACAGTTGCAAGGAGATCATCCGGTGTTGTTGCCATCACTGTGCGAAACGCATTTGATAGGATTTCTGTAATAACAATGCGGCCACTCTCATTGGAGATGAGATCGAGTGCCCGAGCCAGAAACAGGAATGGCACGGGCTCACCAGGCCTCCAATAGGCAGCAGCCATGGGGTCAAACTCACTGCCTTTCTTCTTTAGCTCTAGGGTGATATTCTTCTCTGCTGTCTTTGGGGAATCCGTGGTTTTGGCCTTCTTGGGCTCCTCTGGTTGGGAAGCTTGGCCTTTAGCCTTGGTCGGCGAGGATGACCCCTTCTTCCCATCGGTGTGCGAGACAACACCTTCACCAGAAGGCTGGGTGTCGGATTTAGCAGCTAGGGTTTTGGACCTCTTTGACGAGGGGGAATTCTCCTTCGCCGCATCCAACTGAGAGACCGCGGCTGGACCCTTGGACTTAGCCGGCGATGTGGACCCATCAGCCATCAATTTGGGGGACTTCGCTGGGGACGACGCCCGCTTCGACCTCACCGGCGAAGGCGGCTTCTCCGCCACTGCCGCAGCCTCCGGTTCGACTTCCGCGCCGTCAGTCTTCGCCCGGGGCTTCTTCGGGGACGGCGCTGCCTTCCTTGCCTTGCTGGCAGCGGCCCGTGCGTTCCCCATCAGCACGTCCGCCACCGTGCGCTTCCCCGCGGAGCCGCCACCGGAGGTCGACATTCCGGGAGCCGCCGCTGCAGGTACTGCGTCGGCCCGCTTAGCCCTCGCGGTCGGCGGCTTCTTCTCCCTGGATTTGCCTGCAGCGGTCGAACGACGGCGAGGAGAGGCGGAGGATGCGAAGGACGAGGAGGCGGAGAGGGAGGGGCGGAAGCAGAAGGGGAGGATAGTAGGAGGCGGGGCGAGTGCTAGGGTTTTAGGCGAGGGGAGCGGACGGCATCGGAGGAGGAGCGAGGAGGTGGCCGTGGTGGTGCTGCTGCCTCTGAGGAGGAACATGAGAAAGAGGGGGGAGGGTTTTAGCCGGGGCGGGCTGGGTTGGAGGCGGGCGGGCGGGTCCTGCCGTAGGCTTCGCGCGGGAGCTTTGCTTGCGGATGCACGTGGTGCGGAAGGAGGGAAGAAAAATTATTAGCCCTGTCAGAGGGGGTTTTATTTTCAGTTTCAGGCTAAAATTTCAGTCCTGTTACATCGAGGTTGAGGCCTACTAAGAGAGGGTGTTCCTTTTCCTGGTAAATTTTTTTTACCTGGCACATCGAACGTTACGGCACTAGTATAGTCTATTAAAAATAAACTAATTATAAAACTAATTACAGGGTCATATGCTAATTACTAAGACGAATCTATTAAGGTAAATTAATCCATCATTAGTTAATGTTTACTGTAGCACCACATTGTCAAATCATGAACTAATTAAGTTTAATAGATTCGTCTCGTGAATTAGCCTCCGGCTGATAAATTAGTTTTTTAATTAGTATATTTTTAATAGGCTAAACTAGGGTCGCAATATTCCATGTGACAGGGCAAACGAACACCCCCTTAACTTAGTCTATTAAAAATAGACTAATTATAAAACTATTTTTTATGTCCAAGGCTAATTTGCGAGACGAGTCTATTAAACTTAATTAGTTTATAATTTAACAATATGGTTTGCAATAAACAATTGTTAATAATGGATTAATTTGGTTTAATGAATTTGTCTTGTTAATTACCATATGATAGTGTAATTAGTTTTATAATTAGTCTATTTTTAATAAATTAAATTAGTGTTACAACATTCGATGTGGTAGGACTAAAATTTTAGTTGTAGATCCAAACACCCCCTTAGTTGATGTCATTTGCAAGGACAGTCTTGGTGGATAGGTTCACGACGTTATTTTCGGGACTACTAAATAAAATAAAATTTAGATAAAATTGGCGAACGGGAGCCTCAAATTTTTTCAGAAATAGATAGTCATTGTCTCAAAGTCAATCCCAAAAGCAAAGCCGACACTTATGATGTCCATGACCCAAAAACTGGGTGAATGTTCTCTAGAAACACAGCGGGACATCACAAAAGCTAGAAAGCCAAAGAAAAAAACGAAATGCCAAACGAACGTCGGACATAAGCGAACATTGAATTCTGTCATCGTCGGATGCTTATGGACCAGACGCGTGTGATGTGATTTGGACGGTTCTGGAACCTTACTATATAACTATATAGTCATCGGACACGTGAACAATAAATCGAGAGTGTCCGATGTCAACGTCTGATGTTTGTTGGTCAGACGCGTCTGATGCTAAGTGAGGATTTCTGGAACCTCACTGCATAACCAACCGACGTTGGACCTGCGTGTCCAATGCTCTAGCTAGGAGTGTTCGATGCCTCATGCATAACTAGACAGCACAGGCTATGTCATCGGACGCGTCCAATGCTAAGAACAGGCGCGTCCGATGCCCCCCGACGAAGCACTGTTCTTTCACCGAATCAACTCAATCTCTCTCAAATCTCAAGCATTTGGGTTCAAACTTTGCACGAGGGATCACAAACAAGTTAATGAGCTACTCCTACGGGATCATGGCTCGAACCTAACTGCAAATTGGCAAATCAAAGAGAATCAGTGAAGAAAAGTAGAAAACGAGATCCAAAATGAAATCTGTCTGATCTATGTGCTCGTGAGGAATTAAAGTAAATCCTTTAGTGGAAAGATGTCTCTCATGGCAAAGCACAAGATAGTTCAAACGAAATCGTAATCTATCCCTGGGATCAAAAGATCTCGTGATAGAGAGCAAGAGAGGCAAAAACAAAAAACGCGAAGAACAAAATATGAACAAAAGTTTTCAGTGAAATAGCCAACGAGGCTACAAGGTGATTACAGTCACCTTTCCTGGAATCCAAGTACATAGAGGAAATATTATTCTGTAGATCTCAACAGTAGCTATGGGGAAGGAAAAACCCAACAAGAGACTCCAAAATAGTCTAACTAGAGAGATAGAGAGGGATGAAGTGTGTCATCCCTTATTTATAACCTATTAAATAATACCCTTCTACCCCTAGGATACAAAGAGAAAACTAGCTAGCTCATGGGCATTTCAGTCTAACTCTGTCAGGTTTTCATTAACGGATCACGCCCCCTCCTCATCGTTAGCTTCTCCACAACACAAACCTCACGATGTCACCACGTGCCGCCATGACGATCATGAGCCTTCTCACCGCTAACTTCACGTCAACACAAGCCTCGTGGTGTCGCCACGTGTCATCTCGTTCCTTCTCAGAACCTTTGCCGGGTTTTGAGCCCAAACCGGCAAACCCATTAGCTTGAGTTTTAAGGCCCAAACTCAAAAACTGGCCACCCCAGGTTTTGAAGTCCAAATCTGGTGTTAACACCAGATTTTCGCATGCACAAGCTTATGACGGGTAGGCCCAATCGATAGTGAAATGGGGATTCAGCGAGCGACCAAGCGGATGGTTAGCCTTCAGAGTCTTCGGCAAACGTCTATGCGGTCGGCTATTTTACGAGGCGATGATTCCATTCGGCAACATGAATATGGCAGGTAAAAGCCGGCCTGCACGGAAGACACGTGGCGATAAAGTACGCCGAAGAAGAATAGAAGTAGGATTTGTATCTTTCCAAATTTCGTTGTATGAGTCGTAATTGTTTAGGACTCATGTTCTGTCCAGGGTATAAATATAAGCCCTCGACCATTGTAAAATTGTTGACAACCATATCAATACAAACCGGCCACGTGCCACCTTCGAGTCCTTAGTCGTGTCGTCGAGTTCTTCGAGAGGAATCATCGATCCGTCGACCTTCGTAAGTACCGGCAACCTTGCTATCATGTCTAGTATCATGCGGTGGATTTAGATATGATTCAAGTAGTCTCGTATGTTAGGCTTAGTATCGTGCGTAAGATTTAAGCTTATGACGGGAAGTTTTTGCTTATGCCTTGTATCGTGCGGCGGATTAAGTCATGAGTAAAAATAGTTATTGGCTCTATTAGATTTGGCAGATCTAATAGATTCATTAAGTTATCATGTGTTATATGTTTTATTTATTTAAT
The DNA here is from genome assembly GCA_009763385.1 of Coix lacryma-jobi var. lacryma-jobi. Lineage (NCBI taxonomy): Eukaryota > Viridiplantae > Streptophyta > Magnoliopsida > Poales > Poaceae > Coix > Coix lacryma-jobi. The sequence continues at coordinate 1,579 of VDCT01000702.1, read as the reverse complement.
TCTTGTAACACTCTTTTGCCCAATCTAGATTGATTCTTGTTCGGCCTTGTCGCACGAGTTTTGCTTGTGCTCTCTTTTAATCATAAGATCATGATGGCTGAATCAACTCTTAATCTAGATTGTCACATGTTGTGGGTTCATGCATGTCAATCATGGTTAGACTTTGATGAAACTAGGTGTCGTGCGGCAGATGCAGGTTTTAGATTAGTTTAATCATGCTTGCTTGTCTGTTCCTTCTTCATGGACCCCAATTCGGCTGGTTTGCCGATTTTGGTTAAGCTTACACGAGTAATGAGCCTTTATAGATCTGTTCAAATATATGCATGCTTTTAGCTTGTTATAATTAGATTGTATCATGCGGTGGATTAATCTAATTATAAGAAGTGGTGTAGACTTATAGCAAGTGATATCATGCGGTGGATTAGCTTTGCTTGAGTTTATACCTGATGGGTTTATGAAGACTAAACGTGCGGCAGATTAGTTGGACTAGCCTATGCATGTGTTATTTGAATAGATCTATATTTGCAAGTTACCTGTTTATAATATCTTTAATTTGTTCAAGCATGTCTTTCTTTATATTTGTATTCGGCAGTTAATATGCTTTACATACTCTGTTCTCATACTAGCCGAATGACTTTATAAACATGCTCTGACAGACAGCTTCTATAGCTGTGTGTCGTCGAGATTGGCTTTCAAAGCCGTACATATGGAACTGTCTGGTTTTATCCAGCATGTTCCAAAGGTATTCTCACAGTTTTTACCCTTGTTGGTTTTCAGGTCAAACCGACTGGCACGTCTCCGGATTCAGCACATTCCGGGCACCCGATTGAAGCTAGCTTTTCGGCTTGCTGTGTGCTTGACATGAGGTGTCACGTTTTGCGTCAACACACTTTTTGGCACGCCCGGTGGGACCACTCTGTTTCAAGATGCCTGAGATCAGTGATGATCAGGTTCTGGATGTGACCATGGATGATTTATCGCCAGAGATGAAAAGTTTAGTACAATAGACTTGTGATGAACTTCAGAGCAAGTGCCTGATGACTTTCTCCAAGAACAAGAGCGGCAAGGTCTTTCAGAAGCAGGCGTTCCCAAAGATCATTCCTCATCACCAATCTGAGTCGTCTGACAGCGATGAAGAGGAAGCTATTCGGAAGATGACCGAATTAGTGTACAAAGCTGTATCAGAATCTATGACCAATCATCAGGAGGCTTTCTTGAATACTTTTCGTGTTGTCATGGTTAGCATTTTTGGTCCAACATCGGATAAATGCTTTGAAGAAGCTGTTGGTCCAATGCAAGGACTGTTGTTGTTCCCGGTACCTCAACGTCGAATGATTGCCGAAGAGGGCGGAGCTGGCCCAAGCACAGGTGGGATGGTTCCTCATGAGACGCAACAGCCTCCCCAGACTTATGGTCAGGTTACGTTCGGCACGACAGGGAATGTCTCGTAATCTGCTTCTAGAGTATCTCCTGCAGCGAACAGGATACAAAGGAATATGTTTGGAGATGGATATCAGGAGTTCATCGATTATAGCTCAATTAATGCTCTTCCAAATCCAGGCTACAAGAGTGCAGCAGG